>PVKE010026557.1:0-22212 GCA_004027555.1 Craseonycteris thonglongyai
TCCACATCACATCACCCATGCATCGCATTATGTGCCCACCTCCCAGAATCAGCTCTCCTTCCATCACCATATATCTGGTGCCCACTCCCACCTCCCCACTACCCACCAACTCTCCCTCCCCCTTCCTCTCCCAATAAGTTATTCTTACAAGAAGTCATAGAATCATTGAGTTAAAGAGACCCCCAGCAATCACTGAATCTAACTTTACATCCACTGGAAAAGCTCACATTGAGATTCTGGGTATGTCGTCATGGGAGAAGTGTCCGTTCAGGTCTTCTGCCCATTTTTCAATTGGACCATTTGTTTTTGTTGTTGAGTTGTATGAGTTCTTTATACATTGCAGATACTAGCCCCTTAACAGAGGCGTTTTTTGCAAACACTTTCTCCCATTCAGTTGGTTTTCTCTTTACTTTGTTGACAGCTTCCTTTGCTGTGCAGAAGGTCACAGGTGGCCAGGTCGTGAAAACAACCAAAAGGTCCTTTGACAGATGATTGAATAAAGAAGTTGTGGTACATTTATATAATGGAATACTACTCAGCAATAAGAAAAGATGAAATACAGCCATTAGTGACAACATGGATGGACCTAGAGACCATCATTATTAAGCAAAATAAGTCAGACTGAAAAAAATCAAGAAACATGTGACTTCACTCAAAGGTGGAATATAAAACTGAAAGTAACAAGGAAACAAAAACTCATGGACACAGTCAATAGTTTAGTGGTTACCTGAGGGTAAGGGGAGGGGGTGGGAGGAGAGTAGCAGGTGTGGGGAAGTAGGGAGGGGGCATCAAGTATATGATGATGGAAAGAACTGACGCTGGGTGGTGAGCACATAATGCAACACATAGATGATGTCATGTAGAATTGTGCACCTGGAATCTATGCAATTTTTACCAACCAATGTCACCTCAATAAATTTAACAATTGAAAAAATAAAATAAAATAAAAAGATTCTGGGTAAATTGACTGTGCCCGGAAGTATCCACCGAGAGACTCTATGAGGCATTTAGGGACTTATCCTGACATTCTCAGGTACTTTTGCATTGGATCTAGAATAAAATCATCCCGAACCAAGTCCAAATATTGCCAGGCATTTATTCCAAATTTGTCTTGGTGCTACTTTCTGGTGGGTAAACCAAATAGCAGACATCAAACTTATAATCCCAGAGAACACTGTGATAGAATACTTTTTTTTTTTTAATTTAATGGATCATAAGATGTTGTTAAAACAACTTGAACATCTGGTTTTGGAATAAAGTCATTTTGTTGGGCGCCTGCCAAGCTACAAAGCCAAGCTTACCAAGAAACCCTCCCTCTCTCCCAGCCTTCCATAAAAGACTAATAACCAACTATAGTAATATACACCCTCTTAACACGAAGGAAGAGTAAAGGTTAGGAAAGTGAGGTCGTCAGGACTCAAGGAAAATTCACCTGATGGGTTGGAAAATCAGAGCAATTCAGAGCAGCTACATTCCCATCCCCCACCCCTTTTTTTTATCATTGTTAAATTTATTGGGGTGACATTGTTTGGTAACAATTGCATAGTTTCAGGTATACAACGCTACACTACGTCGTCTATGTGTTGCATTATGTGCTCACCACCCAGAATCAGCTCTCCCTCCATCACCATATATCTGGTGCCCCCTCCCAATCCCCCCCCACCTCGCTCTTGCACCCACTTTCCCCTTTATCCTCAGGTAACCACCAAACAAATCCATTTTGAATCTTTTCTCAAGAGTTTATTCAAACTCTCAGTGAAAACATTCAAAAAGGAGGCAATATCCAAAAGGAGTGTTCTTTGAATTTCAGTAAAACCCTCTCCTCTTCTCCATCAAGTTGAAGGACAGATGCTCAGTCTTAGGGAAAATAAGTATCAGAATTGGCAGGAACCTTTAGAGGACACAAAGAATGGGGCCTATTCTCTGTGCATGCGTCCAGTTCTCTCCTGCTCTTGTTCAGTTGTTCTAGACTCATTTATTTATTTAAAAAATATATTAGTGAGTGCCTATAATGTAACAGGCTCTGTACCAAGCATTGAACTCTATGGTATGATGCTATTTGTATTTTAGGGAAACAAGATACGATCAAGCAGACTTAGACATGAAACAATTAAAGAAACAAACAAGGCACTGGGAATGCAACTACCTGGCCCTCCCTTCTTCCCTGTCAGGCCCATGGCAGACCCTTTAGTCAGTCCTGATACACTTCCCACGTTCCAGACGGTCAACTCCAGTGGTCAAATTGGCAAACGCATTGAAGTCTACCTGCTGTCCACAAAGCTGGGTTTTCATTCAAGGGCCATAAAACCCCTAAATAAACCTGCCTACCCAGAGTATCAAGGAGTTGGAAAACAGTCCAGAGATCTCTTTTGCTCAAGCCCTTGTTTTGCAGTGACCAAAAGTGGGGCAGTGACCTCTTACAATCTGCCAACTCACCAGTGACAAAGCCCTGGCGAAGACCCAAGTCTCATGACTCCTGGTCCGGGAACCTCACCCCTTGTCTTCAATGGAGGGTGTAATATTTTTGTCTTGTTTTATTCCACCATCTCTCCATTCACTTCTTGGGCTTTCATAACTTGAGGAATCTAGACGAGGGAGGAAAGTAAAGTTATAAAGGTCAGAAGTTCAGCAGTTTTTGTGACTGGCAAGATGAGTCACTGAGCAGTGAATTGTAAGAGCTGAAGCAGGAAAAGCATATCAGAACCTAGCCACTGAATAGGGATTGGGTTCTTTCTTAAGTGGGTCAGAATTTCCAGAGTGTGGAGAAATCATCCCCTTGAGTCTTCAAGTTGTCCTTTAAGGGGTGAAGATTTGGGAAAGAAGGAAGAGAAATGTGGAGGCAGGACTTGGATAGTTGTTGTCGTTGTTATATTTGTAACCCGCGCCCACATTGATTACCGACCTAATGCAAATGCTGGCCACGATCCAGCATGTGCCAAACCTATGAAGCTTTTGTTTGTTTGTTTTTTGCATCTGACAGCAGTTTGCCTGAGGAAGTCAACTATCAACAGGCTTTTAGGCTGACAATCCAAGACTCCTCACAGAATTGACTCAGCAGTTTTTTGGTCCAAAGTACATAGAGCAAGTTTGCTAAGTCTGGATCATTCTGATAAATTCTTGAAAGCAGGGACCCCAGACTGCAAGGGGAGAACATCAAAGCTCTCCTGGGGCTGGAACGAGGAGTTGGCAACTGCCCTGTGTCCTCACTTCACTCCAGCCTGGGGGCCACAGTGAGGGGGAGCTCACAAGGCAGAGCTCTCGCTCTGCCTTCTGGAAGGCCATCTGCTTGGTCGTGGCTCCTCCGAGCAGCAGAGCTTCGCCATTCGAAAACGGTCTCCGTAGACCCGCTCATGTACATCGGGCCAGGGAGATGAGTTAGTAACCCGATGATGTTAGTCACCAGGCCATCCGACAGGCTTGCATGTGAAGAGAAGAAGGACTCCAGGACTGAGGGAGCAGAGGGGTCCCCAGAGGACCCAGGGGAGAGCAGGTGACTCCGGCTGAGATCAGAGGAGCGCAGGGTGGAGCAGGACGGTAGCCCTCAATCACGTGCCCCGGAGCCCCCCGGAGAGGCTTTCAGAGCGCAGAGCGCTGGGGTGCATCCTGGGCTCCTAGGAGGCCGTGGACTTGAGAATGTTCCAGTTCTTTTTTGATCATTGTCATACACTATTAGATTCGTGCCAGGTGTGCCCCATAGTGACTCAACATTGACTTACGTTACAGTGCGGTCACTACACTGAGTCTAGTGCCCATTTCTGATGAGTTCCCAGGCACTGCGGCTGTGGGTGGCCCAGCAACAACACTTGGAACACTTTCGTGATAGGGAGAAAGAAAAAGGGGGGTGGCCCCTTCCCTGGGTCATCGAGGCCCCTCGCCTTCTGGAGGCTGCAGAGAAGGGGTGAGGGAGGAGGCGTTCTCCATAGTGAGGTGGCTTTAGTCTTGTCTGGCTGTTAAGTTGTATTTGAACAGAGTAAGGGGGCTGAACAGAGGGCCTGGGCCGGCTCTGATAAGCCGCAAAAACAATCCTTTGGGGGTGGAATTCACTTACACACACACACACAGACACACAGAGCTAGATGTGGCTGCACCCCAGAGTGAGGGGTTTCCCTGAGTCTGGGTATCTGGGGTGCAAGTGGACTAAGCAGGAGAGAGGAGGACACAGCAGGGCCCCTGGTTGCCATTGTTCCTTCTCTGCCCGTTTTAAGTGGCTGTATTTTTCCATGTATGTTCCCTTTTATTCATCTGTGGCAGGCACTGCAATGTGGAAGAAAGGGCTCTGGAGCAGGAGGCAGGGGGCCCAGCCCTGGCCCAGCCACGCTGGTACGTGGCGCTGGGCAAGAGCACCTCAGCTCTCTGCGGCTTTGCTTCGGCATCTGTAAACAGAAATCACAGCATAGGCCCGTGAGTCCTGCGAATTCCGTGAGGGCCCCATGAGACCAGGGGGAAAGGCATTTTGCATATATAGTGTTATCGAAATGTCAGAAGTTATCATTCATTCATTCATTCATTCCACAAGATTGTGTTGGGCATCAAACATATGCTGGCCTCTGGGGAATATGGTGAGGATCAAAATAAACAGTCTCCCTGTGGGGAAAAGAGGAAATAATGGGTTTTCTTTTCAGTCCATTTTTCCTTGCTTGCTTGCCTCTTGGCCTTGTACCGACTAGAAAGACTTCTGATGGGACCAGCTAATAGATGCCGCTTTAGAAGTTCACTGGGGGAGTGTCTCTGGGCCCTTGCATGCCCTCCCCAGAATACCAGCCTTGTCTCATCTCTAAGCTTAAAGTGACAGGCTAAGAAAGCAGGCAGAACACCAGCAAAGAGGGGCTGGGGCCAGGGACATCGCCTGCCACAGAGTCCTTGGGCCCAATCTTTGCATTCAGTGGACCGCCTTGGGTGAAGCACTTAAAACCTCTGTCTCCTCTGCGGCTAAAACAGTGACAAAGGCTGGGCTCAGATGGGCAGAATGGAAAGGAAAGCAAGCGGTTGGCTGAGAAGGAACAGAGTAAGAACATTGAAAGCGGAGACCCATTTCGGTCTGGAGCGGAGACTTGCTCAGTCAGTGACTTCGCGGAGTCCCAAGAGAGAGCAGGAGTCCTGTCAGAGTCTTGGAGTTCCTGGGAGGCAGCACAAGGGGTCATTGTTCTATAGTAACAGCGCTTGCTCACATTGCTCATTTATTCCCTTCTAATCTCTTCACCCGGGAGCCGCAAGTCTGGGCCTTTCTCTCCTTGCACAGCTCTGCAACCTGCTTCTGGGAGAATAGTGCCCTTGTTTTGCTGGGGCTCCTCTCACATGTGCACTTTCTTGGCAATGATACCGGCCCGCAAGGTATCAGCGCCACCAGGCACACCCTGGAATACTGATAGGCTTGGAATGTCGTCAAATGTCCCACAGAAATGGGGCCATTTACCTTACCCCTGGAAGCGCTCACTTTAAAAATATTTCAGAGCGATCAAAATACAAATGATGAGGACTCTGCCCTTCACAATGAGCTTTTTAGGATTTAGGTATTTTGATAGACACCTCACTCTTCCCAAGAAACGAGGTCAGGCATTTCCCTGATTTTGACCTGTTGGCTCAAAGAGCAGTGAAAAGATGGCTGAGATCCAATCCAGTTTTTCAGTGAGACTTCTTCGCCGTGTTCTTTGGTGTCTCCTTTCTTCCAGGAGGGGCCTGGAAAAGCTTTTCTGAGCGGACTCAGGTGGCATGGTCTCAAGGCCTGGAAACTGCACACAGTCCCAACCCTGTGGCTTTGAAGGCTGGTTGAGAGCAGTCACCAGTCTGAAAGTCAAGGCCAGGGAGAGCCTAGAGAGAAACGATCCTTTGCTGCCTACCAGTCCTCTGTTCCTCACTTGTGGCTCCCACAGTGTCTCCTGGGTCCCCTGATCTTACCCTGAGCAGTGCATTGTCGCTTCTCCATGATCGTCAAACCCTCAGACCCACGGTGCCCTCCTGACTCTCAAGAAGGTCCCGAGCTCATCCACTTAATTGAGAAGATCCACCTTCTCCACTCACCAGGCCTCTCGAAGCTTTGTTCTGTTGTCCCTTTGCTATTCTTATCCTTTGGGCTCTGAGGAATTGTTTGTCTTTGCCAAATCAAACGCCCCTAGCAGTGACCTGCTCTCTTGGGTAATTTTTCATCTCTGGTGCTGGCTTATCCTAACAGCGCCTTTCCCTTTTTTTTGTAAGAAGGTGCCTGGTTCCTCTTAGCTTCTAAAATTAACACAAATGCCCGCTACCATGCTCAGGCTTGAATTATCAGTCTACACTGGCTGACTCCCCTTATTCGGCCCCTCTCATCCCCATACGCTTGCAATCTGACTTGTGCTCAAGTGATGTTATGGGAACAGTCTTAGAATAATGGGTGAAACAACTATTTCACCTTTGACTCAAATCATCTGGGTCAAGTTTTTCTTTCTTTCTCAAACTGACCCTGAGCTTCCCCGCTCCAAGACATATGACCCTACTGACATCTTTCTTCTTGAAATGGTCTGGGTACACGATACTGGTGGTAGTTCTTCTCTTGCAACAAGAAATAGTTTTTCTCCAGTTTCCCGAGTGGTTCCTCCTTGGCTGAGAAAGAAAAGCATTCCCAAGATTCCTTTCCTCTGCTCCCTTCCCCCCACCCCAACCCTTTCCCCTCCCCTCCTTTTTCTCTCCCTCAACAGCCTCACCCATGGCCATGGTCTCAGAATTACCCCCTGCCTCTCACAGACTGACTCCCAAATCCTCCCCTCCAGAATTCTCTTGTCTCTTCGATTCCAGACTCATAATTCTAACAATCTGCCGAACTTCTCTTTTTGTATGTGCTGCTGGCACCTCAGCACAGTTTGCAATTCCAAAATCATTCTCTTCTCCTTGAAACCTACTCATTCTTCTGGCCTCTTTGTTTTTGTAAATGCTACAAGTATTACCTTAGTCATGCAAACTAAAAATATTTGACTCTTTGCTCTGCCTCCGCTCCTTTTTTTAACTGACTTCTTAAATGTTTGGTTGTTTTCTGAATTGTCTGTGGCTCCACTCCCTCTTTTCCTTTGCAAGTGTTATCACCCAAGTTTACAAATTTTCATCTTCTCTGGAGTCCTGCAATGCCTGTTTGTTAGAAGGTGGTTCGCCTTCCCTCTGTTTTACGCACCTCGGCCAAATCAATCTTCTGGAAGCCACTTCCCATGAAAGCTTTTTATGGTTTCACTTTTCTTGTTCAATGAAATCTGGACTCTTTAAAATGCCATTCAAGGCTCTCCGTTATGTTGACCCTACAAGATCTTTTCAGGCTTAATTTTCAGAATAATTAACCTATCTTCTACTTAAACAAGATGACACAATTTCTTATTATAGTTATGCCCAATGATTTCCAGTTTTTGTCTCTTTGTTTATATTCTTTCTTTTGCCCAACACCCTCATTTCTGAATTTCTATAAACTTAGTTTGAGCTTCCCAGTGACCCTGATCATTGTCAGCTTACTTTTGCCTGTTTGGAGAACTTGACTTCTTTCCTTCTCTCTTTTCCAGTTTGTAAGACCTTTAAGGGGAAAGAGTATACCATAAACCTTGTCAGAATTTTGTATATCACTTGGGCCAATATCTTTTATGTAGTTGGCCCCAATATATATTTGTTGAATATTGAATAAAGAAATAATTATAATTTCAGAAACTCTTAAATCTATTTCTTTGTATTGTGTTCTGGAAAATTTTTTTCCATTTATTTTTAAATGTAATTAATGACTGCAAAATACTAAAAACTAACCATCTCACATAAACATCCTTATAACAAACTCATATCTGCTCAAAGGTTACTACTCTTACCAATATTTTTAGCATGATTATGAGTTCCTATTTGAATAATTTAATGGAAAAAGAAAACATATCTGTAATGCACCCAGAAGCTTCTGAGCTATGATGTTATAGATTTGGTACTCCTTCTTTAAAAAAAAAAAGTCCAATGTTTTGTAATAATGACACATCTAAGGTACTAAGCACAAAATCCTTTATATCCTCTTCTAACATGCAATCTTCTTCCCTTACATTCTGCCTGTAAGAGTATTTAAGGAAAGATAAATAACAGAAGGTGATATACCTGACCAAAGAACCTTAAAAGGGCTCCCTACTCAGTCAACTACCTAGATGTTGGCCCTTCAAACCTAAAAAAAAAGAAATGAGAAATACTCTCAATAACAGACACACAAAAAAAGTGTTGCTTGTTTCTCCCACAAGATTCGATTTGGTTCTGAACACCTAGTGAATGACCAACGAAAACTTGATGATTAATTATAGATAATTGACTTATTTTAAGGGATTGTTGGAAACTTTTCTTGATCCCTCAACTCAGGTGAAAGCTGGCAACATATATATAGATCAAATCTGTATCGAGAGCCACGAATTGGCTGAGAACTAACCACAAATGTCAAATACAGTACTTTGTTATTGACAAAATTCAGACCTTGGTAAATGAGACAAAAACATGCTTGGTAAATGAAATCCAAATCTTTTAAAAACAATTGGCTTATACAGAATATATATATTATTTCGTTTTTTCTTTTGTTCCTTTTTTTCCAGATGCATTTGTATGTACTTCTGCCCAGTCTGCAGAATAAAAACCAGAAGCCCTATCTCACTGGAGGTGACTGAACTCTCCTCACCAGGTAGACTCCTTGAGCCATCTTGGACCATTTCTGTGCCACAGGCTAAGTTTTCTTCTTTCCAAACTTTATTTTGAAGCAAGTTCAAGGAAATTCAAAATAGCAGAGTTGGGTGGAAAAAATAAGAAGTCTTTTGTTCAGCATGTACAGTTTAAATTGTGTCAGGAAATATTGCTACTTCCATTTCATTACACTTTACTTTGGAGGAATCATTTTTTTTAAAAAACAGTCGGAGCTTTAAGTCAGAAGGCTGTCCATAACTGACTGAGTCTCATTGGACAGATGGCCACTCAAACACATAACAAAGGGTCTGTTGTGATGTTGCCAATTCTATTTCATGAAATCTTTTTTGGTATAAACTGGAGAAAGCACTTTGTTCAGTTAAAGATAGGTTTTTCTGCCAGTTGTCTTTGCCAAGGTCAATGTTTCTATTACATGAGGGAAGTACACACTCCCCCTGGTGGCTGATCTAACACATTTTTCTTTACCAAAAGATCCATGGATCTTAGACTCTAGAATGTCTTAGTGTGGCATACACTCATTTAAAAAATATTTATCGAGTTTCTATTATGTGTCAGACAATGTACTAAGTAAGTGGTGTTGGAAAACCCAAAGTTCACACTCTGGGTCGGCTGCAAACTATCTAAGCACCAGACCTGTTCACAAGGGCATCACTTAACCTTTCTGTACTTCATTTCCTCAACAGTGAGGTGCATATCTGCAATGCTTATCTCAAAACACAGTAGTGAAGATCTAAAAAAATACAGTAACAACAAGAGAGCTCATATGTGGTCAATTTAATGCTTAAAATAATGTCATATCTTCCTATTGCCCTGAAAATAAAACCCACCCTGTTTTCATGGATTCATAGACCCAGAATAATCTAGTCTCTGTATTGTTGTTAACCTCATCTCACACCGTTCTTCCTCTGGAGAATCACATGGCTTCA
This sequence comes from Craseonycteris thonglongyai, assembly GCA_004027555.1. Taxonomy (NCBI): domain Eukaryota; kingdom Metazoa; phylum Chordata; class Mammalia; order Chiroptera; family Craseonycteridae; genus Craseonycteris; species Craseonycteris thonglongyai. Next base: position 9,591 of record PVKE010026557.1, read on the forward strand.
TACTGGTCAGCTTGCCTCTCCTCTACAGCACGATGTCTCCCTCAAGGCCTTCACACATCCTTTCTCCTCTTCCTAGTAAGCTTTTTCTCTTACTCCTCACCCACCCAACTCTTCATCCTCATTCTACAAGCCAATTTCTTCGAAATTCCTTTGCTAACCACCAACTCTAAAATTGATACCCCTTATTTTTTTTCTTAGAACCCTATTTCCTTTCATAGCATTTATCCTATATAGGAATGTATTTGTTTGTATGCTAGTTTCTTTTCTTATTTTATTTTAAACTGTCTTCCAACCTAGAATGAAAAGTCCACAAGGACCTGACTGGTTCTATGACTGTATAATTCACTGTTATATACATCGTACCTGTAAAGAGTATCAGCTAGAATTTTTGGAACGTCAGAATGAATAAAACACGTGGAGTGTTATAGAGATGTGAATTTGTTATAATATAATAATAAAATAATATGTATTATCTGAGAAAAAAGGAGGAAATAACAGTTTGAGAAAAAAGAAATCGGTGTACTTGAGTATTATTAGGCTATGGATTTTAAAATTATTTAATTATATATTCAATTATGGTAATGTCATACACTTCACAACTGCTTAATACATAGAATTACAGAATTTTATAATCTAAACTCAATCTGCAGATAATAAAATTGGGGTTTAGAGATGTGAAGTGATGTGTCTAAGGTCATATCAGGGCAGAAACAGGACTAGAATGTGTGCCTCTGACCCTTGATCTAGAGTTCTTTTCACTACATTCTACTTACTCGTGTGTGTCATTATTATTATTATAAGACCTCGTTTCTGAAAGCTTGGTAGTTTTATTAGACTCCTGTATAATTCTAGACTAGAGTGACTATAAATTGCCTAATATTTCTTGAGCATCTTCCCTGACCTCTGAACTAAAATAAATATATATATATGTCAGCTCAACCCCTCCCTTCCTTTTTTTTCTTCCTTCCTTCCTTCCTTCCTTTCTTCCTGCCTGCCTGCCTTCCTTCCTTCCTTCCTTCCTTCCTTCCTTCCTTCCTTCCTTCCTCTTCTTTTACTGAGGGAATTTTGTTATCCTTGTGCTCAGAGGATCTTTTCAGTCTGGAAACTCATACTCTTGAGTTCTGGGAAACGGTCTTGAATTATTGCTTTTATCACTTCTTTTCCTTTTTTCCCTGTTTTATTTTTCTATAACTCTGCTTTCCCTTCAAACTCTTCTATTGAATTTTTCTTATTTCTGCTCTCATAATTTTAACAGTAGTTCTTTAATATTATGACTATTTTTAAAACAATGTGATCTTGTTTTAAAGGTACAACATCTTTTTCTTAACTTTTTGAGAAAAAGGGCACTGTTTTAAGTTATTACTTTTTGCAGTTTTGGTCTTGACTTTATGCTCCTTTTCCCTCATTAGTATGTTTTAGTCACTACCTTTCATGTTGAGGCCTTCTTTAAATGTTTGGTATTTCTTGGATGTCCATTCTTATTTAAATGAGGGTAAGGTTGCCAGATAAGATATGGGGCACTCAGTTAAATTTGAATTTTATACAAACAACAAATACATCTTTAGTATATATATGTATGAAGCATCACACTTTAGTATAAATATGTCCCAAATATCACATATAAATCTGAGCTTCTTAAGAAAGGGGCACAGAGCAGCTGAAGAAAGATCTGTGTGCATTGAGAGTGACTGCTGGGTGTCATTAAGATGATCTGTCTGGGCCAGGTCATTAGAGGGTGTCGGACCATCAGTGTCCTTAGGTCTTTGCTGTTGGGCTGGTAGAGTCCCCAGCTGAATTATTCAATATTCAGCTCAGGGTCTATAAGCATGGCTGTCAGTGTTCTGGAAACTAACATGGGACAGGAGGTTGGGGCTCTCACCATTCAGATTTAATAAATGTCCATTTTCAGTGAGGTACCCTTGCCCTCAGTTATGTCTGGCACTCACCCCTCTCTCTAGGATCTTTCTGACACAGCGTCTCCAGAGTCAGTGCTCGGCCATCTGCCGGAAGGACGAAGGGACTACTTGTGAGACAGACTATTAGCAAATTCTGTATCAGCTTCAGCTGCATCCTCACTTTCAAAGGTACTTCTTGCTGCCCATTTCGGAGTCTTTGTGAGGTTCTACAGTGCAAATTAGGTTGCTTCTGGGCTTCCCGCACTGTCAACTTCAATTTCAGCTTCATGGGTCTGCTAAGCCAGTCACCCCTCAACCATCTGCTTTCTATCTTCCAAAATGTTGTTGTTGTTGTTTTCTTTCTCATTCTTTTTGTCCTTATGGGTTAATGTCCTTAAAAATCAATCCCGTTACTGTCTTTCTTAGTGAATTTTGGAGATGGAATGTAATGTAAAGCATATGTTAAATCTGCCATCTTTAACTAGAAGCACAGCCATGAATTTTCAAAGTGACTACAGGAGAGGCATTTAATTTCTCTCTTCTCAATTTTCTCTTTCATAAAATGAGAAGTCTAGGAGAGATGATTATTGATGGGCCCCACACACAATTTTATGATTGTATAATCTCTCACATTATCATTCTTAACTGAGACCATAATGTTATGAACCTTCAAAACAAATTCTGTGTTCAATATTTTAAGGCAGAGACAAAGACACAGAGTACAATTTCAAGTCTGTCAAGTCTCCCAGCTCTGCTACTTGACATCATGCGACCTTGAGCAAGGACTTCTCTGAAGTTTGTTTCTCCTCAACTGGAGACAATAGTGTCAGTTTCTCTCAGAAAGCTGCTAAAATGAGCAGATGAGTTAAGCCATAAGAAAGTGCCTCACATTTGAAAATTTGCTAAGCAAATATTAGTTGATATAGTTATATTTTGGATGGGGCAACTCAGCACAATAATGCTTGGCCTTTGTTTAAGTCTTCTGGTTGGGAAATCAAAGTACGAGGTCTGTCCAAAAACTATCTAGCCATGTAATGTGAAAAATAAAGGCATTTATTGAAGAAGATACAAGAAATATTGTACATAGGACAATGACACCTCAATCCCCTTCAAAGTGGGCACCTTGAGACCTCTCACAGTTCACCCAGTGTCTCTTCCACAAGTTATTTGCAACTGTAGCATGCTGTTCCTTCTGATCTGACAGCAGAAAATGAGGAATGAATTTTGCCATGACACCTTTCATGCCAAGATCTTGCATCAAAATCTCAAACACAGTCATTTTTTGAACCCCCAGATCAGCTTCTAGTTCTTACACCATCAATCGCCAATCCTTGTTGATTGCAGCCCATACATGTTCCATGTTCTCGGGTGTCCTGCTTGCTGCCAGCCTCCCAGAACCAGGGTCAGGGAAGTAAGAGTAGTCTGCTGTGCACCTGGTGGAAAGAAGGTGATCGGGAGACAGCAGAATCCTGAGGGAGGGGAAGATAGAATTATTCATATGCAGGACTTCTCCGGGTCAGTACAGATGGGTTCCAGACAGATGGAGCAGCTTATGCGAAGGTCCTGAGTGGGGCCAGGGTGGGAGGAGGAGCATAGCAGACCATAGGAGTTCTGAGCAGAGCAGTATTGGGAAGGACGGGGGGCTGTGGGACCCAGGGTCTGTATTTGAACCCCAGTTCTACCACTTACTACCTCAGTGACCTTGGGTAGATTGCTTAATGTCCGTCATGCCTCGGTTTCCTGTTCCATAAAATGGGTGCAAAATCAATACCCACCTGGTGAGGCTGGAAGGAAGATTATTTGAGTTAATACTTGTAAAGCACTTAGAACCGTGTCTGGTTTATGGAAAATGCTTAAAAGTATTTCTTAATAATTATTTTTCCTCAGTATGTACAGTGAATGAAAGAAAAGATTTGCTCCAAGAAAATTTAAAGTTCATGATTACAGTTTCTAATTGGGTTTCTAATTAGAATAATAGCCATTACATATTTACTGTGTGCTTAATAGACATCTGGGGTGTGCCCCTCAAAACAACCTTAAAAGGCAGATAGATGCTAATGTCCTCAGTTTATGCACAAGTTCACTGCAACTCAGAGAGGTTAATATTCTCACACTCTGAATAAGGAAGATAGATTTTAAACCAGACATTTGCCTCCAGCGTCCTTGTGTGGAGCTATAAAACCTTTCTAGCTTGGAATTTTAAAGATGAAAGTGAGATGAATTGGATCCTAGATTATTCTTGGTTTAACAGGGCTATTTAAAAAACAAAAATTAATACAGTGGACTAAATAAATACCTGTATGACATATTTTTAGTGGATTTTATCTCTTCAGGCTTCTTTCAAATGGATTGAAGATGCCCCAACCCACTTGAGAAAAATTAATAAGATATTGTGTGGTGTTAAAAGTGAGTCCTTTATGGCCAAGTGCTCAAGAAATAATCAGTGAAGCTTTCTCCCTTCCCCTAGTCTTCATTGTCTCTTTTAAAATTATATTGGGGAAGTTCGGATGTCTCAGTGGGTTAAGCGCTCACTTTGCAGCGCCGAAGACTGAGGATCAAATCCTGGCCCGTGCGGATCCATATGCTGAACTGGGGAGTTCCCCCAGTTCAGTTCTCTTTCTCTCTCTTTCTCTCTCTCTCTCTCTCTCTCTCTCTGTCAAAAACAATAAAAAAATAAAAATAAATAAATTCTGTTTTTTAGAGGAAGCTGGGATGGCTCAGCAGGTTAAGTGGTCGCTTTGAAGCCCCAGGGACCGAGGATCGAATCCCGGCCCCGGCCCATGCGGACCCACATGCTGAACTGGGGTGCGCCCCCAGTTCAGTTCTTGCTGGGGCCTATGCGGGAGACTCCCGGCCCAGTTCCTGCCCTGCGCAGCCCCGCGCCCACCTGTAGAGTAAAATCATATGGAAAACTAATGTCAACTGTGGAGACTGCTCTGGGTCCTCCCCCCTTCTCTCTGTCTCTCTCTGTCTCTGTTTCTCTCTGTCAAAAATCAATAAAATCTTAAAAAATAAATAAATAAATAAATGAAATTATAACCCAAGCTAAAGATTTCATTTAAGGTTTAGATTGAAGTCTTCAAAGAAAAATTTTTTTAAGAAAAATGCACAAAACATAAAGTCACTGGTAGAGTGATAAGTAATTTGCAAAATGAAGCCATGGGGGTTTTAGAACTAAAGATGTTGGAAGCTTAGAATGCTAAACCTGTTAAGACTTTAAAAAATATCTAGAGATGAAAGAGTTAAGGAAAAAGAACTCCTTTTGAAACTTGCGACCTTGGGTAAGTGCTTTAAGTTCTCTGTTCACCAGATTCCTTATCACATAAATGGGGGTAATAATAATACTTGCCACACAGGTTGTGACATGAAAAACTCCTTACAGTGCCTGGCAGGCAGTCAGTGCACAATTACTTTCCTGAGGTCATCCAACTAGCTAATGTCAGAGTACAGCATTTTCACTCCCAATCTCATTTTCCAGGCAAGTCTTTTTGTTTAAAACAGATTGTTATGAATACTCTTAACATTATTGATATTTGAGTCCCAGGGTGTGTGTTTACTTTTAGGAACTGATTCATATTCATTTCCACCTTTTTTTCTGGTCTTGTAATATTAACTTCTTAGGCATAAAACTCTTTGATATATTTCTGAGCAATAATATCGTCATTGGTCAAAGCCAGACAGCTGAATTTATGGTATGTAATCTTTTAAAATTTATCTTTCTTTAAAAAAAAATTATTTTTATTGTTTTTGACAGAGAGACAGAGAGAAGGAGGAGGGTCCAGGGCAGTCTCCATAGTTGCACGTCATTAGTTTTCTACATAGTTTTTATTCCATAGGTGGCATGAGACTGTGTAGGGCAGGAACCAGTTGGGGACTTCCCACATGGAAGACATGCCCACATGAGCCAGGGGCCTCCCACATAGGAGGCTCACCCCAGTGAGAACAGAACTAGGGGCACACCCCAGTTCAGCATATGGGTCTGCATGGGCCAGGGCTGGAATTCTATCCTCAGACCCCAGGACTGCAAGATGAGCGCTCAACCTGCAGAGCCACCCTGGCATCCCCCCCAAATTATCTTAATTTTACAAAAAGAAAAGTGGCACCTGATGTTAAAATGCAAATATATGTGTTTGTTTTTAGCTGAAAAATCCAAACAGAATTACCAAAATATTAAGAATATTCAGAAATGGCTATAGATCCAGCCATTAAAATAGACAGTGTCAATGATGCTGGTATCTGAACGAGATATACAATTTCTGGGCTTAACATTTAGCATCTTTTTATTTTTGAAATGAAACTATTCACAAAGACAGATTCAAGTTATCCAGGCCTTAAAGAGGCAGAAGCAGAGGAAAACTTGTCTCCTGTTCATTTTACAATACGGACTGAAAAGTTAATAAGGACAATTTTGTCATGGGTGGGGGTGTTGTGGCCATTCTTCTGTCGTTTTCTCCTAGACTTGGCTGGGGGGCTTAGGAGAGCTTCACAGTGGAGGGAATAAGGATTAGGGGCCAAACTGTTTTATGAGAAGAATCGTGTGATTCACAGAGGTCATCAGGAAATCAGTTCCCAAGGAGGACCCTTGTCTTTGAAATCCTTTCTCACTCCTGGTCTAACAAAGCCCTAGTTCACTGAACCTCAAAGGAGGGTCTGAAGCAGCTGCTCTGGACTGGCCAGCTTTGATGATTGGGGTGTTTGAACTGCAATGGGGTTAAAACCATCTATTTCAGTTTAATTATCTGTTATTTGCTCAGGATCCCTCTTAAAGAAGAATGGGCTTCATCCTGTGGGAAATGAACATCTCTCTATAATATAGGGTCTTAGGCAAAATAAAATCACTAATTCAAGAGCTCAAGTTGATGTTTTGGTGAATTAGTTCATCCTATCACTTGATACATCTGTGGTCCATGTGGTTTGAGTGAGGAGTATCTGCCCTTCACATCGCTGCGTCTTTAATTTGCTATAATCTAGAAGACCCCTCCACACCTCATACTTCCCTGACTCCTACTCTTTCTCCAGGGATTTCTTTCTTCCTTTTTTTTAAAGATTTATTTTATTGTTTGAGAGGCGAGAGAGAGAGAGAAGGAGAAGGAGAAGAAAGGGGGAGGGCCCAGAGCAGTCTCCACCATTGTACATTATTAGTTGTAACATGGTTTTATTCCACACAGATGGATATGGGGCTACATGGGGCGAAACCAAACTGGGGGCCTTCCACATGGGAGGCAAGAACGTTTACTTCTATCTGCAGGGTTACCAATTGCACAGCAGTTCAGTATGTGGGTTTGTAGGACTGGGGCCAGGATTCGATCTCCAGACCTCAAGGTTGCAACACAAGTGCTCACCCTATTGAGTTATCCCAGCATCTCCACTCCAGGGATTTCTTTCTGTAACCTTCCCACATCATTTAACATCAAAATTCAGAACTAAAATAGGATTTTAACATCCCTTCCTGGGGGCGGAAAAGAGGGGCCAGTGCCCACTGGACTTGGCTTCATTTCAGATCAGGTTACTGAGTGTATCACAGGGTAGAATTTTTTCATTTTAGCCTTATCTTCAAGGAGAACAGTTCATTTTCTTCTACAGTATATATCTTCTTTTCTGGGCTGGAAAGTTGCTGAATTTGTTCTCACTGGGTTCTTCCTTTACACTAAAAGTTCCATGAAGGCAAGGACTTGTGTAGTTTAGTGCTGTACCATGAGTGCCTAGGAAGGACAGTGTTGGGCACATAGTGCATTCTCATTCATTTAAAAGAATGACCCAGGTTAGGCTGGGTTTGGCTGCAGTAACACGTGACCTCCAAATCTTACTTCTTTCTTGGGCATTGGAGGTCACTGGGGAACTCTGCTTCATGCACCCTTCACTTTGGAACCCAGGCTGACAAAGCAGCAACCATCTTGAATGTTTCTTATCATCTGGGTAGAGGGAAAGAGAATTCTAGGTTTCCAACTAGCACTAGAATATTCCAGCCTGAAAGTGATATGTGACCCTTGCACTTCCTGCTCCTTGGCTCCATTTCTCAAATGACTTTTAAAGTCATAAATCAGTTGCTTTAAACAAGGGCCGTATCACCCCCAGGGGATGAAATTGGTTCTTGGGGGTGAAAATATTTAGACCTTCTAGCCTTCCTAAGGGCCACATTGTATAAACAGATAATATTGTATATTTGTGATATTTAAATGTCATAGTGGGGACAATTTAGAAAAAACAAATAAACAAACAAAAAAACCACAGGCTCTTTAGGAATCAATAATGAAAAAAAAAAAAAAAAGGTTGAGAAACACTGCTTGACACCAATGAGAGGTAAGCTTCTATCTGGACTTCTTATTACTGGTGGTATTGGATGAAAGGTATGGCTCCCCAGAGCATGTGGATCATTTCTTCTAGTAGTAGAGATGATGCCTCCACTCCAGGCCACTTTCACCAAAGTGATCCTTCCCTTCACTGTATCTGCTGTGCTCTAAAATGCCCACATACCTATGGGAATAGAAGACCTACAGATAATTAGTAGCAGCAACAATTTTATGGTCACGGCAAATTTCACCCCTTTAGATCACCATTTGGGATAACCAATGCCAAATCAAATGTATTCTATGCTAAATGATGAACTGACTGGCATTCTTGTTCTAAAATTTCTAGTCATGTGAACTTGGAAATTGAAATGTCAGCCTCATATTGGCTAGTTAAACATTTGCTGACCCTTTGACCACTTTCAACCATTTTCTTCCCTCCCTGTTCTGCTCCTGGCAATCCCTATGTTTTTCTGTTTTTATAAACTCATTTTTTAGATTCCACATATAAGTAAGATCATATAGTATTTGCATTTCTCTGTCATATTTCACTTAGAATAACATCCTTAAGGCCCATTCATGTTGTCACAAATGAAAGAATTTTCTTCTTTTTGTATGGCTAAATAATCTTCTGTTTTATATTTCACATATTCTTGATTTAGTCATCCATCAGTGGTTGATTAGGTTGTTTCTATGTCTTGACTGTTATAAATAAGGTTTCATTGACACAGGAGTGCATATACAGTATCTTTTTAAGAGAGTGCTTTCATTGCCTTCAGATAAATATCCAGCAGTGGAATTTCTACATCATATCTGGTGGTTTTATTTTTAATTTTTTGTAGAACCTCCATACTCTTTCCCATAGTAGCTGCACCAATTTACATTCTCATCAATAGTGTAAAACAGTTCCCTTTTCTCTCCATCTATACCAGAATTGGTTATGTCTTGTCTTTTTAATAATGGCCATTCTAACAAGTGTAAGGTGACACCTCATTGTGGTTTTGATTTGCATCTCTCTGTTGGCATGCAAACAAATTGGACAACCTAGAAGAAATGGATAAATTCCTATAGGTATATGATCTACCAAGAATAAAATTAGGAAGGTATAGAAAATGGAGCAGACCATACTTAGTAAGGAGATTGAGTCAGTAATCAGTAACTTCTCTAAAAGAAAAGTTCAGGACCAGATGCTTTTGTTGATGAATTCTACTAAACATTTAAAGAAGAATTAATACTAATGCTTCTCAAACTGTTTCAAAAATTTAATAGGAGGCACTACTCCCAAACTTATTTTACAGAGCCAGCCTTACCTTGATCCCAAAGCCAAATAAGGATACTATAAGAAAAGAAAATTATAAGCCAATACTCCTGATGAATATAGATGCAAAAATTCTCAAAATACTGACAAACAGAATTTAACAGCACTTTAAAAAATATCATATACCATGATCAAGTGGAATTCATTCCTGGGATACAAATGTGGTTCAACATATGCAAATCAGTAAATGCAATACATCATATTAATAGAATAGAAGATAAATATCATATGGCCATCTCAATAAATGGAGAAAACACATTTGACAAAATTCAACATCCATTTGTGTTAAACAAAATAATTCTCAGCAACTTGGGTAAAGAAGGAGCATACCTCAACATAATAAAAGTCATATGTGAGAAGCCTACAGCTATTTTTCTACTCAATGGGAAAAGCTTTTTCGTGAAGATCAAGAAAATGACAAGGGATACATATTGTAACTCATGGACAAGGTACTATAGAACAGTACACCTGGAACCTATGTGATTCTTGCTGACCAATGTCACCCCAATAAATTTAACAATTAAAAAAATAATAATAATAAACCATTTCATTTCTAACTACATGTCAGTGGGATTTAAAGCCTGTGAAAGAGTGAATACTATTCCTGCAATTAAAAATAAAGTATTTCTGTTTCAAATGAAAAAATTAAAAGAACACGACAAGGGGGCCCACTCTAAACCACTCCTACTCAACATAGCACTGGGAGTTTTAGCCAAAGCAATGAGGAAAGAAAAAAAAAATAAGCATCCAAATTGGAAAAGACAAAATAAAGTTGTTTTTGCTTGCAGATGACATGGTCTTCTGTATAGAAAATCCTAAAGACACCACTAAAAAACTTGTTAGAACTAATCAAAGAGTACAGTTACAGGATTCAAAATCAACACACAAAAATCATTAATGACTCTATATACACCAACAATGAGTTATTGGAAAAAGAAATAAACAACTCCATTTACAATAACATCAAAAACAAACACTTAGAATGAATTTAACTAAAGAAGTGAAAGATGTACACACTAAAACTTATAAGATATTGATGAAACTGGAGCAGATCCAAATCTTACACCTCCTCCTCATAATATGGATGTAATCTGCCTTCCATAAAGACTAATATATGCAAGGGCATTTTCCACACATTGGAAGAGATTTCATATAGTAGCCAGCCAAAAGGAATGATTCTGCACAGCTAAGCAGCAGAGCCAGAGTTCAAATCCAGATCTCTTTACCAACAAAGACTACACTTTTAACCACAATACTGAGAGGCTCAGAATTTGTAATAAGAAATCTAACTGTTCAATTTTTAAGATAATGGGGCTCTCATCTTATGAAACAAGGGGGATGAAAACATTGCTGCTCATGTATTTCTAAATCATCTTTTCCTCTCTTTCTCTTTCGAGTTCTCTTCAAGGACCTGATGGGGTAGATTGACCAAGAAGCGGGCTTTGTTTTCTTTTTCAGCTGCGCTGACAGTTGTATAAATGGCAATAAGAAAGTGGTATATCTGTTGAGGACAATTTCTAGAAAAGGCAGGTATGATGGCATAAAATGAGCTCTGGAATTGGACTCCTTATTCCCCTCCTGTCACTCCCCCAACAGGTTTCCATAGAAGTGGTGAGTCTTGGCTGAACTGTTTAGTTGTTTTCTTCACTTGCTTACACATACAAGGGCTTTCTGGAAAGTATCCAGCCATGTGATTGTTCTTGTTATATTGACAATGGCTGGATTTTTTTCTGGACAGCCCCTGTACACCCCTCATCCCTTGGGGAGAAGTAGCAAATCTGGTTGATGAGAGCCTAGGGCATCTGGTTTTTACTAATGGGCGGAGTCTCTGTCGAAGGTTGATCTTGCTGTTTCTTACTGATGTTGTAGCAAGTACTCAGCCTCTGACCCTTATTTTCTGTCTCCACGTGGAGACCACAGATGCCTGGGATAAATCACTGCCTCTTTTGCTCGCACTCTCCTGGGGTCTGCTGGGAGGTAAGGTGAGCTTGTGACTGGCTGGCTATCTAAGCTTTGGCCTGTAGACCCATTTCTCACTATAGGAGGTCTCAAGGTCTAGATTTAGAGAGAGTAAGAAGTTGCCTTTTGTATTCCTGAATGCCATTTACTAGATACCTTTGATTTCCACTTTACGGAGTTATGATAAAGTCAGTATTTTGGTTCCCATTTGGCTATTGGAGAATACATTAGTCTTAGGCTTTGAGGAAACTTCAGCGTCAGGACCCCCAGATTCAAATATGTCAATGTAATGCATGTGGCAAGTCACCTAACCTCGCTGCACCTCAGTTTCCCAAAATACAAAGTAGGGATAATAATATCTGCCTCATAGACATATATCCACAGTAATGACTAAAAGAGATTCCACGTGTTAAGTGCATTACCTGGCCAGGCCCATAGTAGGTACTCACACCATGTGAGCTGTGAAAGGACTTTTAAAAAGACAGGGGCTACTTACCTTTTAAAGTAAAAACAGCTAGTTAAAAAAGGTAAGTGAAAAAATCAATGTTTGTTCTAATTTGGTAGCATTTACTAGAGGAAGTTCATATAATTAATTATACATCATTTTTTCCCCCTTCGTAGTAATTGTTACTTATTTAGGATTTCTCTGTGTCAAATACTCTATCAACATTATCATATTTAACCCTCACAAAACCCTCTGAACTCAGCACTGTGATGAGCAGTAAAAAGACATTTTACAGATGAGAAAACTGAAGCTTAGAGAAGGTAATTCATAAGTGGTCGGGTTGGGGTTGAAGCTTGAGCCCGTCCGGTTCCAGAATGAGTCCTTATATTTACTAGGAGTGCTCTCTCCAGTGAGTGCAATGGACAATTTGGCTCAGTCCCTCCCATCACATGATGGCACATCCCCAAAGGGTGGAGTGTAAATAAGTGAAAGGTAATTGTCTTTGTGAGCTGTGGGTTACAATGGAAGCCTACATCTGCCATCTGTGAGGTGCAGTACCATCCGTCATCCTAGGTCCTATGTCACTTATCGGCACAGGTAGACATGTGCCAAATACTGGCGCTGACAACAGTAAGGGGACAGCAAGGTGTGGCATTCACCACTCAGGCTATCAGGAGATGAAGTGATACCCACACCCCACCAGGATGCCTTGGTTTGT
>PVKE010026558.1:0-22198 GCA_004027555.1 Craseonycteris thonglongyai
AAGCCGGGATGGCTCAGTGGGTTAAGCGCTCACTTTGCAGCGCTGGGGACCAGGGATCGAATCCCGGCCCCGGCCCGTGCGGAACCATATGCTGAACTGGGAGCTCCCCCAGTTTAGTTCTCTCTCTGTCTCTGTCTCTGTATATCTCTCTCTCCCTGTCAAAAATAAATAAATAAAATTTAAAAAAAAAAAAAAAAAAGAAAATGAAAAAACAAGAACATGTAACTTGGTCATCAAAGAGTTTCAACCGGATTTCATGAGTGTCTTCATGAAAACATTGGTTTTAAGGGTGAATTTGAACTAGTCTTCAAGTGAGAATAAATTTTATTGGTTCTATTTTACAGAAAAAAACAAGTATTAAAAAGATGAGTGGTATAGTGGAATCTCAGCGTCAGCTGGAACCAGGGACTTGAGTGTTTCTAACTACTTTTCTGTCTCATGCAATTGCAACCTTCTTTTTCTCTTTCTCTGTTGACCATCCTGTGCCTCTCAATAACATTCAGCTATTGGAGTGAGACTATTTGTGTTCATTCTTGATTCCAAGTCTGAAAGTGCTGGAAAGGGTGTCATTATTCATCTTGATTTGCATTACCACCTCTGACCCATCAATTGAGGTAAGAAAGCAAATCATGTAAGAGCACAGAAGCTCCAGTGACAGTCTCACAGCTACCCTCTTCACCTTGGTGAATGCTCTCAGCTGAACCTCCCATACTTAGTTGTTTTATCTTGGTTATCTAGTTTTTCTGTTCTTGTAGAATCTCATATCCATATTCTCCTTCTCTGCCCAGATCAAAAGGGCACTTCTCCTCTGTGGTATTCTTTCCAGAAACCCAGTCTACACATGAGAAAAATGTCATACAAACCCAGATTGGAAGATATTCTACATTACTCTTCAGGACTATCAAAGTCATGAAAAACAAGAAAAGACTGAGAAACTGTCAGAGATCAGAAGAAAGTGGGGAGACACAACAACTAGATGCACCATAGTACCCTGGATTAGACACTGAAACGAAAAGAGATCATAAATGAAATAACTGGTGAAATCTAGGCAACATCTGGAGTTTAGTTACTAGTTATATACTAATGATGATTTGTGTGTGTATGTGTAAACGTGTGTGTGTGTGGCAGGTTTATTTATTTGCGTATGTGTATATGTTAACATCTTTTTGTTTCTGTGATGGTTTTGTGTGACAAATGTATCATGGTAATGTACGATGTTAGCAATGAGAGAAACTGAGTGAGCGGTATACAGGAATTCTCTGCTGGTTATATTTGCAACTGTTTTTACATTTTCAACTTTTCTATAAATCAAAATTATTCCAAAATAATCATTTTACTAAAAAAAGAAACCTTTTGGCTACACACTGGAATCAGACATAGGTGACCCAGCTCAGGACCTCTTCTGGCCATGTCCTTTCTCTGAAGGCTGGTGAGTATGGGCTCACATAGGGGCCATGTCTTCCCTCCTTTACCACATTTCACACGCTCAAGACCCTGTCATTCCTGGCCAACATGTCTCCAAGCCTGTGCAATCCTCTTCTGGGACTCCATCTCCCAAAGGGTGGACTCTGTCATCATTTAAGCCCACCTAGGCCTTGGGCTGGCCAAGAGGAAGCTGTTGGCAAGGGAGTATGGACAAAGCGTGGGCACATAAGCCAGTGTGCTTACATGCAGGAGGCTCCCTGTGGGGTGAACTAGAGCAAGGGTGTGGAAAAGGCAGGTGGGTGGGCTATCACCATGGAGTGGGCGCCAGGGGCTAGCTATCTCACACCATCATGTTCTGGGGAAGAACTCGGAGGAATCCAAGAATTCTAAAGTTGACGCTGGCCTCTCGGGTCTTTGTAAAGACATATTTGTGAGAGTGGGAAGATAGAATATATTAACTTATTGGTCTCTCATCTTGATGTAAAACAACTAAGTATTTAGATGTATGATGTTGGATCTCCCTTGGTATCTTGCTTGGTCCCTCTGTGTACCAGGATAGGGGAGCACATGGGCCAGTCTCTGTGACAATCTCCCTGCACCCACTAGAAGTGGCGCTAATGGCTTGTGGCCCTCTCACCTCTGTTCTGCAGTAAGTATAACTGTAGTAAAGGGTGCAGAAGCTCAATTTAATAAGCAGAAGATGGCTGAGCACAGCAGTCTCGGGGTGGAAATCATTATCCGTCTACCCTTACACCCTACCCCGGGCAGGAAATGTTATCTGAGTGGGGCTAAAGCACATCTGGCTTTCCATACAGAAAGCTCCTATGTCGGAATGTATGTGGTTGGCTTTAGACATGAGGAGAGAGACACAAAAGGGTCAGAGTTGGCGTCTGTATGGGCGAAACGGCCCAGATCATTGGCAAAAGTTTAGGAAGGCACAGTTTCTAAACTGTGCACATTGTGTATATTCAGTGCGCACATTGAATAGATGGGAAATGGGTCCACCCAGAGGTCAGACCTACCCCTGGTTCAGAATAAGGCCTCAGGCGGTCCCCCTCTCTGTGGGGTCTGCCCTGAAACCCAGGGAAAAGCCTCTGGGGTCACTGTTTGGCTTCAAATTTCACCTGCTCTTAAGAAACTCAGAATATGCCAGAGCTCTTTGTGACTGACAGCTTTTTATACATTTATTTGATTATAAATAATAAACAAATAAATACATCTAATGCAATTTAGAATAAATTTAAACATATCCTCATCTATCATCTATCTATCTATCTATCTATCTATCTATCTATCTATCTATCTATCTATCTATCTATCTATCTATCTATCCATCCACACACAAAGGGGGCCTGGAAAAGACACATGGCCTACCTAATACACATGCGGCCCAGATGCAACCACATCTCCAACCTCACCCCCACCCCCACTCCCACCCCTACCCCCACTCTCCATACACACACTACCACCAGGGGGAATGGGTACCTGTGCTTCTAGTGGTGGAGTTTTTATTCTCTGAGGTGGCTTGAAGCCCCTAGATTATCCTTCTTTTTATTTCTCCCATTCTCCTCTTGTACGTTGAGCCCAGAGCAAGGGGGAAATGGTGACATTCAACAATGGAGTTTTTGTTTGTTTTATCAAACACAGTGCTCTCTTAAGTCCTACCTTCACCTTCCCTTCCATCCCCTCTACCCTCATGCACCTCTTGCCCAGGGATCCTGACTCACTTGGTCTCCAGTGGTTGGCAAACTGCGGCTCGGGAGCCGCAGCGAGCCGCAGTTTGCTGACCACTGGTCTAGGCTAAGGTGTAGTCTAAGCACAAGAAGTTTGAAAGCTCCCCACATGATTCCAATGTGCAGCCAAGGTCAAGAGAATCAGGGCTCTAATAGCAATTCCTGACTCCTACCACCAGGCCTGGGAAGAGGTTTTGAGTTTTAAGCCAACGTGCCATTGAGACTTCATTCAGCAGAGAGTCATCCTTGGGCCTCATTTCAGCAGTACTGAGCAAGTCTATGCTGCTATTGTGGACACAGTAATACTGAACTTGGATGTAATGCACTGTCAGTGGGTCGATAATATTGCTCTCTCTTGCCTTGCTTGCTATTAGTACCATTTTTGGCACAGATAAAAATCAATATAAGGGGGATGCCGGGATGGCTCGGCAGGTTGAGCACTCGTCTTGCAACTCTGGGGTCTGAGGACCATATCCCGGCCCCGGCCTGTGCGGACCCACATGCTGAACTGGGGAGTGCCCCTCGTTCAGTTCTCTCTGGGACAAGCTTCCCATGTGGGAGGCCCCTGATTCGGCTCTTGCCTCAGACAAGCTTCCCATGTGGGAGACTCCTGATTTGGCTACTGCCTCAGACATGCTTCCCATGTGGGAGGCCCCCAGTGGGAGTGTGCCTCCAATGTGGGAGACCCCCCCAGCCCCATTCCAGCCCTGAGCCCACCTGTCGAATAAAACTATATTGAAAACTGATGATGTACAACTGTGGAGGCTGCTCTGGGACCTCCCCTCTTCTCTCTCTCTCTCTCTCTGTCAAAAAACAATAAAAATAAATCTTTAAAAATCTATAGAAGAATATCGTACTGTGAGGACTGGAACGTAAATACTAAATCAAGCTTGTCCAACCCGAGGGCCACATGGGTCCAGGACAGCTTTGAATGTGACCCAACATAAATTTGTAAACTTCCTTAAAACATCATAAGATTTTTTTGTGACCTTATTTATTTATTTATTTTAGCTCATTAGCTATCATTTGTGTTAGTGTATTTTATGTGTGGCCCAAGACAATTCTTTTTCCAATGTGGCCCAGGGAAGCCAAAAGTTTGGACACTTCTGACCTACGGTAACTCATTTCACTATTTTAAAAACACAACTGCAAGTAATAATTTAAATCAAGACTAAAAAAATTTTAAGAAATATTTTACACTGTAAAATTGTAAAATTTATTCTTGAATTTTGTTTTTTCATTTGTACAGTGGTTATTTGTATATGAATCCAAAGGTACTCAGCAACTTTTTCCCCAGAAAGGATGTAAGGAATGCTGAAGTGTTAACTGAGTTCTCTGGAATCTTTATCCTGATCACCCGCCCTTGGGCCAGAGCAGAGGAAGTCACAGGGGGAGCTCTGGAACCTCTCTGAGAACCTCGGTGCTGATGCCAACAGCCTGGCATCATGACTGGCGACTGGGTCTGCATCCTCAGCCCTCTCCGGACTATGCTTTTTCTATCTGGGGGAAGACATTAAAAAGTAACCCAGCAGAGAATGTGAAACAGAAAATCAATTGGAATGTCACTAATAACAGTCTCTGCCTCCACATGGGGAACAAAGAAAGTTAATCCGAAAAGATATTTAAAAGAAGGAGTTGCACAGTAGATGACTAGAAAGAGATCAGGAGTCTTTGCAATCAGAATAGAAGACCATCCAAAGAGCTGGGTGTGTTTGTTTGTTTGTTTGTTTGTTTACAACAGCATTGCTCTTTGATTCACTTGAGGCTGAGAAATGAGCCATTTACTAGTTCACTGGTGATAAATCAATCTGTTTACTCCTGAGAATGACTGCTTTCACCTTTTTCTTTTACCTACCGGTAAATGAAATTTTAAGTGATTGGTGGCGTTTAACAATGTAAAACATTCCATCAGAAGTGTTGCAAGGACAGCTCTCATCTAGCTCAGAACAATGCATTCTCAGAGATGTGTTGGCTCACCATGGAAGCCATCCCATGTGCAGGCACCTTGAGCCTGGCGTTCTCCTGTTATAGACAACCAACGGAGGTTCTCTCAGAAACCTTCACAAAGGAGAAGGTTTACAGCAGTGCTAAACGCTCGACACAAATCCTCAAAACAACTCTGGAAGTTGTAACTCTTTCCATTTCACAGATTGGCATGGGAGGCAAATGAATAAAGGCAGAGAGAACAACAAAGGATCACGAACACAGCACATTCCTGTCATAGAAAAACAGATGAGTTAGGTTTTCAATAGAACTTTAATACATCTGTTGTAGCTTGAATTATCCTTCTGTAGAGGGAGGTCTGGCATTGGCACAATGTGCTTGTGCACCCTTTTCACTTCAGCAGTGTTCACATAGCACCTTAGAAGCAAAGTAAGTATTTGCTGATAGCAGACCAGTTAATTCAGTTGGTGGCATGCCCGCGCGCGCACACACACACACACACACACACACACACAGACCTGTATATGTTACATACTTGCACGATATTACGGGAAGGATATGAAGGACCTAGTAGCAGGGATAACCTCTTTGGGAGGAGCTGAGCGGCTTTAGCAATGGATAGGAAAGACTTTTTGTTTTGCACCATGTGCGCGTATTAGTTACGGAAACAACTGTTTTCACAATTTAAAAGGAGTTGATAACCCTCAGTTGAAGCTCACAAAAGTAAAGTCTCAAGCTGAGGTCACACAAAGTCAAAAATGAAGTCAGGTGTGTCTTGTTCTAAGTTCCCTGGCTTTCCTGCTCTGTTTTTTTTGTCCTATTCTCCCCTCCATCACTTCAGCTGATGAGATCTTAGGGCTGACAGGGAGTCCTCACCAGTTTCAGCTGGACCTTCTTTAACTTCCCCTGAAGAGAGCTGCCTATAAATAAATACTAAAAGAAGTCTAAGGAGATTATTTTAGCCTTCTTGCTTCAATATCTTACAGATAATTTTATTCAGCAAAGCTTCTTTTTCATGTTTTGTAGCAAACCAAGCTCCTGAATAATTTATGTGAGAATAAGAAAACAAGCCTATACTGTGACTTCAAGTTACAACATGGAAATGCTCATTCATTTATGTCAAGAACATTTATTGAGCACCTGTTATGTACCAGAGCCTGTATAGAATCTCAGATTACAAAACCAGGTAAGACATGCCCCAGCCCTCAGAGGGCTTGGATAGAGGCCTGTTGGGAAACAAGTCGGCCACTCAAAAATTTACGATATGAAGAAAAATGTGATGTAGGCTGTAAGCCAGATACAGAAGGGCATGGGACAGAGGGATGAGAGGCACTTGCCATGTGGCCCCTCCCATGTCACAAGTCCACAGGATCCAAGAGTCGGCAGGGATGAGCAGTGGGGCCTGTGGACACGGGAGAGCTCAGTCCTTGTCCAAAGGGGCAGCCACTGCTCTTATCCTTGCTAGTGATGCCTCACTGGAATGAAGACACAACATATTCAGATCCTATTTCATGTAAAATCTCTTAATTTATGTAATGGCTAGTATTCTTTAAAGACCTCCATGCTTCTCAAACAAAATGTGTGTGTAGATAAATTCTGGCCACAGCTCACTGATTTGAACCCCCTGTTTTTGCATTTTCAGGGGCTTCTGTGGTTCCCCCACAGACAAATACCGTGTTTCCCGGAAAGTAAGACATCCCCCGAAAATAAGACCTACTTACAGTTTTGCCTCTCACTGAAATACGTATAAGGCATCCCCCCGAAAATAAGACCTAGCGCATCTTTGGGAGCAAAAATTAATATAAGACACTGTCTTATTTTCGGGGAAACAGGGTAGGTAGCTCAATCTCTGTTTCAAAAACAAACTTTCTTTTCTCAGACAAGGGTAGAGGGAGCTTCAGTTCAGTAGTTTTCTCCCAGCTGTAAGCACATTTTCCAATAATTTCACTCACCCCTTACATTGTAATCACCTCATTAGAAGGTCCTCAAGGACAAATGTTCAATTCTCAGTCTCCACAGCAAGTCTTCCCAAAGGGATTTCTGCAGCCCAATCCCCTATAGACATATCTTTAAGACCTGCGAGCAAAGTTAAGTATTCCCTTTACAGCGGTGTAGTCTTTCCTGCCGATGGCTCTCTCCATTGCACATGGGGTGCAAGGAGCAGGGGCAGAAGAGAGAATGTGTCAGGAGACTTTGGTGCAGAACTGTCTCAGTGCTGGAAGGGCATGGGAGAAGGGAGCAAAGATTACTTAAATGTGAGGGCATTCCTGGGCCTGGAGCCAGGAAATGTGGTTTTCAGTCCTGGTTCAGCCACTAATTTGCTGTGTGATGTTTGAGCCAGTCACTGCCAGTTTAATATCAATTTGCTCACCTTTACAGAGCAGAATCTGATGAGAATATTCTCAATGTCCCTCTGGCCCTTATCATCGAGATTCTTTCATCCTGATCTGAATGTCATAGAGAAAGCCACTCTCAGCAACAACTCTACAGGCTGACACATAGAAGCTTTAAATGACGACCGAAGGGCAGGATGAGGAGAGGGAGGATCCTCCAAAGGCATCATCTTTTTTATTAAACCCTCAGAGGATGATGTACCGATTTTTGTCAAAGGGTGTGCTTCTGCTTAAGTGCTTCAATCAGGGGGGCCACATAGCCCAATACCAGGAAAAATGAACCACTGGGTTTCTCCTTCTCTTCAGCTCCGAACCAGGCTGGCCTTTCCAAGTGATAGGTGGCCTGATGTGGAAGGACAAGAGACCAGGACAGCATGGATGGTGGACACCTAATCCAGGTCAAGAGGAGTGCAGGAAGTCTTCCAGGGTGAAATACTCCTCACGCAGAGGACTAAAATGTGAGCAGGAGTTTAGCCAGGCTAATGCATGCTAATCAAGGAGAACAAGGAAGGTCAGGGTTCAGCATAGCAAGGGAGTCTCCATATTAGAAGAACTGATCAAAATGCATCGTGGCTGGAGCATGGGGTGCAGGAATCGGGGCATGATGGCAGAGAATGTGGCTGGAGACTTGAACAGATGCCATACATATAAAGCCATGAACTTCTATGACAAGTTCCTTGGTTCATTCACACATCCCATTTATCCAGTCTTCCACCCACCCATTTATTTATCTACCCACCTGTCACCTCTCCAACAAATAATACAGTGATTCTCACCCGTGGCGGTTCACTAGAATTACGTGGGGAAAGTTTAATGTCCCAATACCCAGGCTGCATCTCAGACCAGATAAATCAGACTTTCTTGGGGTGAAAACTGGGCACCAGCATTTTTAAAATCTCCACCAAGAAATTTCAATGCCTAGCCAAATTTGAGAACCGCTGAAATGATGTGCTAATTAATACACCTATCAGGTTAATCAAGGTTCTGCAATCAATTGCTTCACTTTTCCCTTTATTGTTCTGCACCCTGGCTTCTCTACCCAGGCCCATGATTTGTGTCAGATTGGACATCAATCAATGGCTCATCAGACATCATTATGCAAAGTAAAACAAGTACCCTCCCTCAAGATATATTGCCTCATTCTGTTTGTTTTAATATTATAAACTGGTTGTACTAGAATAAAGTCTGCCCATCATGAAATTGTAATAAACAGGAATCAATGATGTGTATGAGGCAAATAGAGAATTCTTACATGTGGCAGCCTTGTACAGTGCACAACCTGTACAACCATATGTGATAACCTCATTTAGTCAAGGGAGATGTGTGATTCCAACTCCCTAACTCTGCCACGCTGTGGGGAAGCCCAAGCTGGTCTATGATGGGAGACCATAAGGAAAAGGCCTGAGGCCACTTAAAGAGAAAGAGAAGCTGGCCAGCCCCTGGCTGCTCCAGCACCCTGCCCCTCCCCCATGCAGCCCAGCTGGAGCTGACTGACCCTAATGGCAGGAGAGGCCCGAACCAGAGCTGACTTCTCTCCCAGCTCCTGCAGAAACTATGAGAATCAATAACGGTGTTGTTTGACGGCCCTGTTTTGCAATAAGTTTTTTTTCCTGCAACAATGGCAAAGCATAGCAACCAAGTCTGGCTTATTCAGGGCCCCTTCTCTCAAGCCCCAGATGGCTATTTGGTCCTCAAAAATGTTGGGGCTTTTCCCAACACAACTTCTCCCAATCCACCTGGGAATACACCAAAACCTCAAGCTCCCACCCCCACAGCTCAAGACCACAGCTCAAGCCTCATGGATTACTCTAGCCTTGATCCCCAAACTTGCTGACCCTCATAGGATAACAAGATGACCTTTATTCTTCAGGAGGAACCCTGTTTTCATCCTATGCTTCCAGTAACTGTTAGGCACCTCAGAAACCCTTTCCCATCGGCTCTTTCTTGAGAGGCTTCACATCTACTTTTTCCCATCATTCACCATCATTTTCCTCAAGTCTCAATATGACAGGAACTCCAGTGTCATCTTTTGTCATTAATGTTTGATTGATTGTGAATGTAAACACTATAAATTCTTCATCTACACGGATAAGCATAATAAAGAATTGATTTTAGGAAGTTAAGTTACATTTATCATGATGAAGGAGGAACTACCATAATGACAATTCAGGATATATATTTACACATTTTTACAGAATAACTGTGCTTCGGATAACCCTTTATAATAGAAATGTTCAAGTTGTTGTTCACACAAATCTCTCCCTTGGATAAATTTAAGGCCTGGCTGCTTTTCTGGGACAGAGAAAGAACAAGCTATGTCCAGCATCACATGTCTCAGATGCATGAAAAGGAGTATTCTAAAGTTGAGAACAGAAAGCAAGAGAGCCTAACTCCAAGCTTAGCACAGGGGACAGGCCAGGTCTGACTTCTCAGAAGCAGCTCAGAGTGCATGGAGCCTAGACTCTGGAGCCAGATACTGGAATTTATAGTCCAACTCTGTGACTTACTGACTACATGACTTGAGTAAGGCAGGCCTCCAGGCCTAATTTCTTCCTCTGTAAAATAAGATATTAATTAAATCTATTTTCTAAAAGCAGATAAAAAAGAATTGAAAAAATTATTCAAACAAAAACTTGCACACAAATCTTCACAGCAACACCATTTACAATAGCCAATAGGTAGAAATAACCCAAATGCCCATCATTGGTGAATGGATGTAGTATAGCTATACAATGGGATATTGCTCAATCATTAAAAGGAAGAAAGTATTAATATTGATACATGCCACAATGTCTCATGGATGAACCTTGAAAATATGTTAGGTGAAAGAAGCAAGACACAAAAGACCACATATTGTATGATTTCATTTATATCAAATGAGCAGAATAGGTAAATCCACAGAGACAGAGAGCAAATCAGTGGTTGCCAGGGACGTAGGGAGAAATGGGGGGTGACTACCTAGCGAGTACTGGGTTTCCTTTAGGGATGATGACGACATTCTGGAACTAGATATTGGGATATTGGTGATCATTACATAACATTGTGAATGTTCTAAATATCTCTGAATTGTACACTATGAAATGTACACTCTAAAATTGTATACTATGTGTGCTTTCACACAACAAAATAAAGTTTGTAAAGCACCTCGTAGTTTTTCCAGTACTTGATAGGCATTCAATAAATAACATTTCTTATTCTTCTTTGATGGACATTTTGTTACATTTACGTGCTCTCTCCTGAAGCCCACAAAATGGAGATGAGCACACAGTGCATCTCATTGGCAGAGCCAAACTATTTCTACGCCGAGCAGGATGCACGCCCTGGAGGGCCCCAGACCTGGCGTGGGTGCACCTGTGCGTCTCCGGGGACCGGGGTCTGAGCCCACACAGGGAGCGGTGGGGCAGTCAGGCCGCAGGTTCTCTGACAACGAGGGATCTCTTGCTCCTCAGGGCCCTCCTAAGACTGCGCCTTTTGATGCCCTTCCACTGAGGACTCCCTTCTTGGTCTCTGGGCCTAGTATTCTGATACAAGAAAATGAGGAGTTACACAGATGGAAAAAGAGGTGTTGGTGGGTGAGCGGGAAGGGAGCACAGAACAGTTTCTTCTCAGGGCAGGCCAGCTGCCCTCAGCCAGAAACAAATAGAAACTGGAGCCAGGCAGATCCGGCTAGAGCCGGGGTAAGGGCAGAGGGACCATGCAAACTTGCCACATCCAGGCTAGATTTTAAAGGCTAGTGCATGGGTAGCTGGTCTCAGGCTCCCCTCCCTGCACCCACCCATGGAGGCTGGCACGGTGCATGTTGTTTTTGTACACAGAAATCCTGGCACATCAGCCTCTACCCTCCTCCCACCTCCCAACTCCTCCACCCTCCAATCCCAGCCTGCCAGGAATAGGAGGGTAGAAAGTGTGGTACTCCTTCCAGATCATCTGGTCTAGTCTTCTCACTCAACAGGTGAGAAAATGGACGCTGATGGTGCTCATGCCAAGATCAGACCTGTCTCAAGCCTGAATTGCAAGTGAACACACCTCTGGCTTTGGGACAGAGTTCAACTCATTTGCAGAGGACACAGACCAAAGTCAAGTGCAGCCCAGGAGACAAGCCATGAGTCAGAGTCAATTCACGTGCAGGACAAGAGGTGCCAATTGGAGCTGAATTGTGGTCTAGACTAAGTTTGGACATCACCAGCAGCAAACAGGTGAGAGTCAGTCAACAGTTCATTGTTAAGCACCTGTAAGTGTCAGGCATCTTTCTAGGTGCAAGGACAGAGTAGGAATCTCCTCCCTACTGACAAGAAAATGCTGTGGCCAACCCAAGTTTGAAAGGTACTTTGTGGTACAGTGAGGAGTCTGGGCTCTGCCCACAGCTGACCCCTCTTTGTCTCTTATCTGCATGACCTTAGGCAAGCCATGCAATTCTTCATACCTCAGTTTCCTCATCTGTACAGTGGGGATAAGAAGAGTAACAGCTTCAGGGGTTGCTGTGAAGATTAAGTCAGTTAAGCCAAGCATTCAGCATATGGTGAGAATTGTGTTATTGTCATCCTGGACACTGGGGTTATCAAAATGCTGGACTGTGCAAATCTAGCACTGCAGAGCATTTTAAAAAGGCCACCCAGGGCCTCACAGCATGTGTTGCATCAGTGTTGACAAATCGCTGCCTGGCTTCAGACAGGTCACTAATTATTCTCACCCTCATTCCGTCCCCGAGCCCTGGGATGACAGAGGAGGGATAATGCTGGCTTGCTCAAGAGGCACTGGGAGGCGAGATGAAGTAGCCTCCAGCTGAGCAGGGTGAGCAGCTCTCTGTTCACTATGGAAAGAGATGTCCAGGCATTCTGATCACAGGCGGAGACTCGAGGCTTCCTCTGTGTGGGAGCTCAGGGCTTTCAGAAGTTCTGTGTGCCCTCGTGAGCTGGGTAGCGGATACTGTCTGCAGCTGTCCTGCATGATTTCTTGAAAGCTGTACTCAATAGCTAAATCGAGAGTGAAAGGTTAATTCTCTATTTCTAGGGCATGGTGTGAAATAATATGAGTGTCCAGCCACCAAAAAATAGAAAGCCCTTTGTTATGTTTAGAATATCAATACTGTCCAATATCAGAGCCACAAGCCACATGTGGCTATGGAGTACTCAAAATGTGGTGGGCCCAAGGTCCATGTGCTGCATGTATATGCTTTGGATTTGAATACCCACTATGTTCCAGGCACATGCTAGGGCTGGAAAGATAGGGGGATGCAAATTTCTTAGAGACAAAGGCTCTAGCCCTCAAGAATCTGGCCGTTTGCTAGGGCGTCAGAGCCACAACAAAGAGACTATCAAATAATGGGGCAAATGATGAATATTGCAGCCCTCACCAGCTCTGTGCAGGAGCACCAGCTCTGTGCAGGAGCACCAGCTCTGTGCAGGAGCAGCACTGAGGCTCTGTGCAGGGGCACCACTGAGGCTCTGTGCAGGAGCACCAGCTCTGTGCAGGGGCACCAGCTCTGTGCAGGAGCACCAGCTCTGTGCAGGGGCACCACTGAGGCTCTGTGCAGGAGCACTACTGAGGCTCTGTGCAGGGGCACTACTGAGGCTCTGTGCAGGGGCACTACTGAGGCTCTGTGCAGGGGCACCAGCTCTGTGCAGGGGCACCACTGAGGCTCTGTGCAGGGGCACTACTGAGGCTCTGTGCAGGGGCACCAGCTCTGTGCAGGGGCACCAGCTCTGTGCAGGAGCACTACTGAGGCTCTGTGCAGGAGCACTACTGAGGCTCTGCAGGAGTACTACTGAGGCTCTGTGCAGGGACACCAGCTCTGTGCAGGAGCACTACTGAGGCTCTGTACAGGAGCACCACTCAGGAGCTGTGTGAAGAGACAGATGACCAGGCTGGTCTGGATGGAGCTAATCACTTTTCTCAATTGTGTATTTAAAAAATTTTCTAATAGGAGAGGTATTACAACAGTATAATAAACACACACACACATATAGATATAGATATAGATAGATGATAGATAGATAGATATTAACACTTAGAAAATGGCTAGATAGATGATAGTTGATAGATGATAGCTAAACAAACAGATGATAGATAGATAGATGATAGATATGATAGGTTGATGGATACACACACACACACACACACTTTTTTCTGAGCCACAGGGAAATAAGATTGAGACACCATGACCTCAGCTAAAAGCATCAGCATGCATAGCACAGACCTACTGATTTAATAGGTCTGGAGTGGGGCTCTGGCATCAGTAGTTTTAAAAATTCTCCATTTGGACAAACAGCCAAAGCTGAGGAATTAGGGGGATCAGGCCATTCTTGGGAAAGAGAGAGGGCTTTTGAAGGAGCAAAGCCAGAGCTGGGTTTTGTAGATAAACATCACCCCGGTAAATAAGATAAAGAGGGAAGCTCTAAGCAAAGGTAAGAATGTGAGTACATGGATATGTCACTTACCGATTAATAATTAAAACAATTGATTACCTTATAAATGGCCAAATTGAATTGGCAGAATAGACGTTTTAGTCATTAAGACAAAACTATCAGATTAACTATTCAACCCTATATTGATGGCTAAGTACTTAGTGGTGATATTGTTCAAAATAACTGCTTTAGGGTCATATTGATCAAATCTATGTATCAAACAGACATTCTCTTGAGCAATGTCTATAAACCCAGATCAATGAAGAATAATCCAGCTATTGTAGTTATCTGCTTGGAAATTAGCACAAGAAGAAATGCAAATATGTGCTGAATAAATATTTTCTCATAATAAATGAAAGAAGGTTTCTTAGTGTAAAAAAAAAAAAAAAAAAAGAGTGAGTACAGATTCAAGGGCTAGAAATGCCATGGCAGTTCAGTGTTCTTTGAGCACCAAAGTGCAAGAGATGAGGCTGAAAAGGAGGGAGAGACCAGTCACTGAAGCCTCAGATGGTTCTTGGGGGAGACAAGAGGAGCCACTGAGTGTTTTAGGCAGAAGAGGGACATGGTCAGATCCAGCTGCCAGGTAGAGACAGGCTCAGGGAGGAAACCATGGGGAAGGTCACGTAGTTAAGCTATCGAATTAATCCTACAGAGGGAGAAGCTTGGGTATCTGAACAAGAGCCGTGGTGGGTCCGTGGAGGGAAGGGAAAAGGATTCGAGGGGGATTTGTCTTGGTGGTCATCAGGACCACGCGGGCGTGCTCCTATCTGCAAGCTCGCTTATCCAAGTGTCTTGAGCTCATCACAAACCAAGACAGGGTGATTCCAGGAGCTGCTGCCCCAAATCAAATCACTCTTGCTAGGCTCCGGATTCTGATAGCTGCACTTATGCCTGGTCCCCATGGGGTGCCTCAGTCCTGGACTCTTGTCCTTGCCTTGTTCCTGCCTTTGTGCCTACATCCGTGTCTCTGCAACCTGCCCAGAGACACCCAGACCTTCCAAGACTGGAGCTCTCCCTAAACCTCCTCCCTCTGTCAAAGCTGCCTGATGCCCGGATCTCTGAGTTCTGCCTGCCCCACAGCTATGCACAGTTGGGCCCCTTGGGTACGCCAACTAGGCTCCTGAAAGGTGAAGGCCTGTGGCAAGGCCTTCTGGATACCTGGTTCTCTCTACCCTAATGGACGGTCCACTGTCCCACTCACTGTCCACCCTGAGTGGCAGGGCTCACTTTCAGGGCCCCTTCCCTCTCAGTTACCACAACCCTGGCAGACTTTCCCATTTCTGGTTTCCATTTTCTCATCTGCACACAGCTAGCTGCTTGTTTAAGTAATCCTCTGGGGTCTTGCAAGTCAGGCATGGTCTGATACTGTGATCTGATCTACAAGTATAGTGACAGTGGACATCAGAGCACACGCAGGAAGTCATACCTGGGCTGTGGCTATCCCAAGACTTAGCCTAGCAGCCACACAATTCCATCGTCAGGGAGGGCAAAGCCACCAGACAGGCTTGCTTTTGGTCAATATAAAGGGTGTCCCAAAATTCACGCAAGATTTGAATTTTGCGTCATTTGTGCAGTAAAGTGTTGCCAACAATAACAAAAAAAGACAGTGTGACAGCTGACAGTTCAGGGTTATTAAAAATGGAGCGCTACATGAAAGAACAACTCGTTTTCATTGTTGAGCAATGAAAATTTACAATTTTTTATTATAAATCTGTGTTTTCTATCAAAATTACTTCTTGCGTGAATTTTGGGACACCCTTTACTAACGCACATGCGTTGGTGGGTTGACTGTGCGTTGAGTGATATGCTAAGTATCTCATTACTGTTCTCGTGCCCCAAGATTCTGGCTAATGCTTCACTCCATTCACCTTAAGCATATTTGGCCCTTTCATTTCCCTCAGTTTTGTAAAATGAAACAAAATGCCTTCATGCCCCCTCTGATTTTCAGACGGCTTAGCAGCTTCCTATAAAAAGGTCAGAAGAGAGAGATGCTACTTGAGGACAAATGAAGTCAGACTTGACTCTTGGACTTGTGTCTTCAAGTTCTGCCCTACTGGCTGTACACAGAATGAAATTTGGCTCCCAACCGGCTATGGTGGCTGAGAACCAGGGACACTGTGTCTGTGTGCAGATCACAAGGGCCAGAGGCATCTTTGTTGCCAAACTCCTCCCAGCTGGGAGGTTCTGAATCCTAGGAACTTCCAAGGAAGGAAGGCCTCGCAGGTCACCTAAGCCAACTCTCCTGTTTTATAAATAAGAAAACGAGGGCCAGAAATACCGAGTACCTTCTCCAAGGTCATACATCCGATTGTTATGTGCTTGTTGGTGCTGCTTTGGTTTTTTTAGTTTGACCCAGAAATTCTACTTCATGGACTTTATACCACAGATCTGCTCACACACAGACACAATGCTGTAGTATAAGCAACGTTATTCATTGCAGCACTGAGGCATAGAAAAGACTGGAAACAGCCTCAGTGTCCACCGATATAGGACTGAGTGTTCAGTTGAATACTAATCAATCTATGCGCGCGCGCGCGTGTGTGTGTGTGTGTGTGCATGCATGTGTGTGTGTGAAAGAAAGAATCCTTCTGGGAGATAACACTATAACCTTGTTCACCTACAGAGAGGGGAACTGCTACATGGCTGGGGATGAGAGGCAGCATTTTCAATACAAAAATTTTAAAGTTTTAGAACCATATTATTATGCATTCAAAAATTTAAATAAACATATAGGTCACATAGTACATTGGAAGCCATTTATTATAAGTTGTCCAAGGTGACATACAGCTGGCTAAGTGGCAGAACTGCTCCAAGGACCCAGGGTCTCCTTATTTCTGACCCACATATAACGAAAACTTTCCTAAAACACTTCTTAAAGTTTAGAAAGAGAAAAAGGGTCGAATCAGAAGAGGAGGAAAAAGATGTGAAAGTGGAAGAAAGGGCTACAATGGGATTGGGTGGGAGGGGAAGACAGGGAGGAGAGGGGCAGGGAGGCAGAGGAGGATGGAGAGAGGGAGGTGGAGGACGGGTGAGCAGGAGGAGTTCTGCGAGAGCTCATGGAACCAGTGCCCCTCATGGACTGGAGGTGGCTGGAGTGCAAGAGCAGCCATAACCAAGGCTCGTTTGCTAAGTGGCAGCAGCAAGCCGGGCAGGAAGGAGCAAGAAGTCGCTGCGCGCTGCTCTTCTGAAGAAGGGTCATCAACCCCACCAGACCAGGCTAACCAGACGTCCCGTTTTAAATGGAACAGAAAACAACGGTACTGTCCCCTTTCAAATGGTGCATGTGGTCTACGGACACCTTGAATGTAGCCCAGTGAGACTAGGCTGACCGTATGTGCTGCAATGGGACCTCTGGTCAGCCTACCCCAGACCGAATCCAGGCCAAGAAGTCATCTCCACACACTTCACCCATGTTCCTCAGGCATCGAAGGGCCTCACTCAGCTCAAACCCCCCAGCAGAAACCCTCGCCCGGTGCCTGCACCCCACCCCGCTGTGTGAGCTCCAGCCTCACCCAAGATGGTGATGTGTCAGCGTCTCCAGGTGTCACTTGTTTCTCTACCAGGAGTCTGACAGGACCTTCTGAAGGCATTGGCTGGGTCAGCCAGGAGCTGCCGCCAGTTTGGCCCTCGGCAGGGGCTATTGCTGGGTCAGCCATTCACTCTTTTCCATCTTGTAACTGCCCCTGACGGAAGAGAACTGTCAGCGCACCAGGTAAGGACTCTCCCTGCTCAGCTCTGACCTTCTCAGGCAGAAGAGAAGAGGCGTGGGCGAGTCAGGCCCTGCGCCGTCTTCACTCTCCTGTGATGAGCAATGAAGACACAGTTCCCTAAAAGCTTACGTGCAGGTGGGACCCAACACCTTCACTCCACCTCGCATTCTCTGGGGTCTGGGCTCCTTGGTTCAGTCTTCCTTTTCCTCGTTTGTAAGGCACAGAAGCAACT
Organism: Craseonycteris thonglongyai; assembly: GCA_004027555.1. Lineage (NCBI taxonomy): Eukaryota > Metazoa > Chordata > Mammalia > Chiroptera > Craseonycteridae > Craseonycteris > Craseonycteris thonglongyai. The sequence continues at coordinate 17,842 of PVKE010026558.1, forward strand.
TTCTGGTGCTGTTTAGACAGAAACACAATGAGAAGCTTAGAAAACACTTCTGCTTTCCCATAGCCCACCCCCTATCTTACACTCAATGTCACATCTAAGTGCTGAAGCTGTGGGTCCCAGGAGAACCCTGGTGTGCTATGTGGCTGCCTTGAAGTCCCACTGTGACCTGAATCCCGCAGGCCTGGGTGTCTGACCTGCAGCCAAAACAGAGTCACAAGACGTGAGGGTCTTGTCTTATTGGTGGCAGCAAAGTGCCTCCCCCTGGAGGGGAAACAGTGCCAGAGGTTTCAAACAGCTTGCCTTAGTCCGTGTACTGTCAACACCGTGGGGAAGGCATAAAGAAGGCGTTAGTGTGACGCAGGCAATCTCTACATGCAGGGTGAGGACACGACGGATGCTTCAATGAACCAGGCCTCGGGAGCAAAGTGCCCTTTACGGAGCCAGCCGTGCAGAGTGGGAGCTGTGGGCTCCCTGGGCCTTGCACTCCTGATTAGCACTGCAGCTGCCCACAGGAGGCAGGCGGTGGTCTCAGCTCAGGTGTGGACCTCCAGAAGGCGAGCCAGGTGTGTCTGAGGGAGGAATCCATACAGCCATCCCCAACAGTGTCTCAAAGGTCTTGGGAAGGAGCGTTTACTCTGAACAGAGGCGTGGGAAGGAGAGAAAGATTCCCATCAGAGGGCTGTGGGCAGGAAAGGTATAACCAGCACTCATCTCTGTAGTTGTTACATCTCCTTTTGAATATATATATATATATATATATATATATATATATATATATATATATATACACACACACACACACACACACACACACACACACACACGTACACATATATATTTTTTTCTAATAAAGATAGTCCCTGGAATATTCTATGGTAAAAATTTTACACATGAACAAATGTGGAAAGGAGTAGGAAGGATTGGTTGGTAATATGATGCATAGTAATCATGAGATAAATGAAGAGAATGATGTCTATCAATTTTCAAGCATGTCACACAATGATCTTAACTTTAAAACTAACTCCGTTCCCCCTTTATACAAATACACACCCATACCCACAGTCGAGGATTTACCCTGTCCTACAACAAAGCCCATTCTTGGCCCCATCATTTTCCAAGCCGTGACCATGCCCTGAATTGTCAGTGCCTGATCCAATGCTGGTCCTGGGAGAGTGGATTGGCATTGTTGGGTTCTTTGTGCTGTGGTCCAACCCTGGAGGCCAGATTAGTGCTAGAAAATTCTGTAACAATGGACTTCTCTGCCCTCATTAATTACCCCATGATCCATGCTCAACCACTCCACCACCCCCCACCCCCACCCCCCACACACACACAAAATAAATCCTCAAAATTCTTTCCAGATCAGACCCAGTGCTCAGATGTGGCCCACAATCAAGTGGCGTTCATTTATCAGTTGATGTCCAACTGATCGTCAGGCACTACCATATTTCACCCAATAATTCTACAGCTTTTCTTGTGAATACATGAAGAAGGTCAGGTGACAGACAGATTCCTCTGTATAGCAGTGGCTAGCCTGTTAGTCATTCTTTCAGAAGCCAAGCCCGGACCTAAGTTCTTCAGGAAGAGAAGGTCCAGATCAAATTTAGCCGGGAGATAAGATCCTTGCTTGTCACCACTGCATCTCCAAGTTTTTATTTCTCTCTGCAGCTACCTGCTCTTTTCAGCTTCAGCATCATAATGGTGTTGGCCAGTAATAGCAGTGAACTTACTCCTGAGGCTAAAATGTCAGACAGACTGTGTTTATTCATTTAATTTCCCTTAATTTTGAATGAATTTTACTATAATTAGTGTACTCCATAGAGTGTGTTGGGTTTCATAATCTATATATCTGCAGTAAAAATATTTCTTTTTTATACAAAGCTATTTTGATAAATCGGTGTTCAGTTGAAGTGCACATCCAGCTTCATAAATACATACAGTTTGACACAGCTGGCTGGTCAAGTCCAGGGTATTTTTTCAGTGTGGGAACCTGGGGCTGGAGGATGGAGGGTGAGAAGTGTGCTGGCCTCTTCCCTGTTGGCATTGGCTTGAGTGGTGATGGCTTAGTAGCACCTGGGACTCATGTTCTCCCATAGCAAGTGGAAAGTCATTGCCAGCCATCAGTGAAGGAGCTTTGCCCTGGACTTTGGCCATGTGCACATTTCATCAACAGGCTATGCAAGTTAGATGATAATTACTTCCTGGTAGCAAGAATGTTTCCACTTATACTGCTGCTCTAGTCATATACGCTCTGTGGTGACAGGGAAGCTCTGGGTCCTTCTCCCAGTATCTGTGGTCCTTGGGCATGTGTGAAGAAGGCATGGTTCAAAGTATTTGGGAATACCAACCTCTTTCCTCTGTCCCACAAGTTGCCTGGCCCAAGAACAGAAAGGCAGTCTGGGATCATATACCCCCAGGCCTTTCCAAGTCTATGCATCTCCTACCTACTTTGTCTACGGGGTTTCTTCCCCATCCAACCCCATTCATTCTATATGTAGTTACAAGATTAACCTTTCTAAAGAGCAATTCTAATCATGTCACTTACCTGCCAAAAACCTGTGATGGCTTCTTATTTGAACTACAGAAGGATGTCTAAACTCTTAGTGATGAACTTACTTGGAACTCTATGTGTTAAGAGCAATTCCGCCCATCCCCCCTCCCCCTTTGTTTTTCTGGTTGTAAGCTGAGGTCTGCCCTTGAACAGTGGCTAGGAGGTTTCTCCATTTCTGGTAGACCATTGTGCATGCATATGTCCACCAGGCCACTCATTAAGGCAGGGCATGGCACTTTTAAGCCAGGGTTTCATCTTGCCTGACAATTACCACTGGCTGTGGGACAGTCATAATCATCAGTTATAGAAATCCTATCTGACATGGATAAGAGAACAGAAATTGACTGATGGCAACTGTTCTATTATTTGCCATTTATATTTATAACCAAGAACAAGTGTGTGTGTGTATGCACGTGAGTGTAGGTGTACACATATAATCACAGCCTGTACGGAGACCTATTCATCATTTACATTCGACCAATCTGTGGGACCAAAAGAAGATATTAGTTGCCCCCTAATTGCAAACAGGGCTGGGGGGCTCAGGGCTAGAAGCTGGAAGCAGATGTTCACACAGACTGGGAATGCTTACGGGGAGGATACTGAGGCCCCAGAGTTCAAAGCATCAGAGCTCTAGCAGCAGCAGAGAATTACAGCCAGTCTCTTGTCAGGAGGCTGAAGTCAAGAAAAACCAGGGACAAGGGAGGAGAGGCACGCACGCTGAGCAACCAAGGGAACAGAGGCAGACAGAGGGAACTTTGAAACTGAAGACAGCCCACATGGAAACCTCTCTCACCCTCGTGTCGTGGAGGCCCCTCTTCCCAGGTGAGCCCTGCTCCGGGCTCTGCAGTGTGGCTGTGCCATGGTCCCCAGACCCAGCCTGGGAGATCAGCCTGCTCCCTTATCAGCAGTAACCTGCCTCCCTCTACGACATCCAGTTCTCTAGGTGGCAGCTACTTTCTGCATGTGGAAGAAAGTGCTCCATGCCTCCACCCCATTTCTACAAAGATTTTGGTCTTTGCCACTCAGTTCACTTAAATCAGAAGCTCTCAAGTCTGGCAACACAGGAAAGGCCGAGAATCAAGCGATTTGATTGGCAGTTCAGACAACAGTCCCTGAGGGGCACACAAGAGGGTTCAGGACTGCATGATTTAGCATTTAAAGTTGTTGCTATCAGTTCATTCAAAGGGAAAAAAACACCCTATTTTGGTTTGGTTTGGTTCCCCTTTTTTGTCACTTAGGATTTAGCACATCACCAGGCTGGTGGGTTTTATTGAAATATTTTCCCTAAATGACTTACAGTTTCATTTTCTAATATGCTGCCACATGCCCACAGCATAGAAGTCAGCGATTGGTATTCTATAATCAGCAATTAGCTGAAGTTTTTGTGGGCACTGCATGACATAATAGTGCTGCTCACTACGGGTAAAAATAAAGTGATAACTACACTGGTGGAAAACTCAGGTGCAGCTCACAGATGATATAACCCTAATTGCAGAAGAATCAGGAATCCATGGCTGAATTGAACGAGTACAGGTCAGCAATTTCACGTGAAATTGCTTATTGCAAGGTAGGGTGGGAAGATACTGCAAAGCAAATTCAATTTGCCTTGAAAATAATTAGTGAGATGCAAAGGCCTGGACATGGAAAATTTTTTGAAATTAATTATAGTTGCTCAAGCCAAGCAAGAGTTTCAGCAGCAAGAAGTTGCAGCTACAGATTTCATCTCTTTGAGTGCTGCGGAAAGATCTGTTGGCTTCTGATCTAAAATCAGCTTGAGTCTAGCATTACAGGTGGAAGCCCGTTCTG
>PVKE010026559.1:0-22211 GCA_004027555.1 Craseonycteris thonglongyai
GCAAGGGAGATGGTTTCTTGTTGAGTTCAGAAGAAGTCTGCTTTTCCATAGTTTTCCATGGCCACAACGGAAGTAAATAGAGAGGGATTTCTCTTTTAGAAGCAGCACCATTTTAGTCTCTTACCTTTTCTAGGTGTGATTTGTTGGAGGGCGATAAAGTGGGGTAGAGCACGTCATGAATTGATTGCCTAGGTTTAGAAAATGAGCAATGACAAGTCTCTGTTTACCAAATCTGGCCTTTTTTTTTTTCTTGGCAATATAAATCCTGTAGAAGTCTAGCCAACTGATATGATACTTAATTGAATTTCTTTTCCACACTGTCAGCTATCCACAACTCTTGCTGTTATTATCTAGTCATGGTCCTTACATATCAACTGTCATCCAAATCTTCACCTTTGCTTCCCTTTGTAGTTTCTTCTCCTTAGAAACTCACTTCAGAACTCTGCCCATTTCCCTAATCCTTCTAATAATGGCTTTAGTCTTTGCATGTTTCTTAAATCAATATAAAAGAATGGATAACAAAACAAGACCCTTACATATGCTATCTACAAGAGATTCACTTCTGATCAAAAGATGTACATGAACTGGAAGCAAAGAGATAAAGATATTTCATGCAAATAAAAGTAAAAAAAGTTGGGTAGCAATACTTATAATGATAAAGGGGCTTTTTATTTTTTTAATTGTTAAATTTGTTCAGGTGATATGGGTTAGTAAAATCTATACAGGTTCCAGGTGTATAATTCTATAGTACTTGGTCTGTGTTATAATATGTATTCACCACCCAGAGTCAGCTTTCTTTTTATCAACATATATTTAGCTCCTCCTCCCTCCTTTCCCATTCCCCTGCCCCTTACCCTCAGATAACCACTAAACTATTAACTATGTCCATGAGGTTTTGTTTTTTTTGTTGCTTTCAGTTTGATATTCCACCTATGAGTGAAGTCATATAATTCTTAACTTTTTCTGTCTGGCCTATGTCACTTAGCATGATGAACTCAAGTTCCATCCATGTTGAAAATGGCAGTATTTCATCTTTTCTTATTGCTGAGTAATATTCCATTGTATATATGCACCACAGTTTTTTTTATCCAGTCGTCTATCGCGGTGCATTTTGGCTGTTTCCATGTCTTGGCCACCATGAGCAATGCTGCAATAAACATTGGGGTACATATGTTTTTATGGACTAAGGTGTTTAAGTTGTTTGAGTAGATACTCAGAAGGGGAATTGCTGGGTCCTAGGGTAGCTTCATTCCCAATTTTCTGAAGAATCTCCATACTGCCTTCCATAGCAGTTGTACCAATTTTCATTCCCACCAGCAGTGTATAAAAAGGTTCCTTTTTCTCCACTGCCTCACCCGCACTTGTTGTTCCTTGTCTTGTTGATTATAGCAATTCTAGTAGGTGTGAGATGGTACCTCATTGTGGTTTTGATTTGCATTTTTCTATGAAGAAGGTTAATGCTATATTAGCTTCTTAATGAGGTTATAGCATTGATGAGGATCATTTTTCAAAGTGCTTTAGTGGGACTAGTTCTAAGACAATAGGCATAAAGCTATGGTTTGACCCCCAGATCTCGGAGCACTGTCCGTAGAATAAGCCAGGTCGTGTTGATATAATGGTTGTTTGGTTTAGACGACCAGGAATAACGTCTGTCTTCAGGCCTAGGGACGGGACAGCTCATGAGTGAACATTTCTTCATATGTTTGTTGACCATTTGTATGTCTTCATGGGTAAAGTGTATGTTTAGATTCTCTGACCATTTTTTAATTGGATTATTATTTTTTTATTGTTGTTGAGTTGTATGAGTTCTTTATATATTTTAGATATTGGACCTTGGTGTCAGGGAGGACTTATGAACCTGAACTCAAAGACAAGGGACATAAAATTAAAAATAAAGGAATGGGACTTTATCAAACTACAAAGTTGCTTTCTGCACAGCAAAGGAAGCCATCAACAAAGGAAAGAGGCAACCAACTAATTGGGAGAATATATTTGTACACAATACCTCTGACAAGGGGCTAACATTTAGAAATAAAACAAACAAACAAACAAACAAAAAAGAGACTTAAAACAAAGGCTATTATAAGAGACAAAGAAAGACACAGTAATTCTACTTCTGGGTATTTATCTAAAGACATCCAAAACATTAATTTGAAAATACAATATGTGCTCATATAATTGTTGTAGAATTGTTTAGAATAGCCAAGATATGGAAGCAACCTAAGTGTCCATCAGTAGATAATGATTAAAGAAGAGATGGTACACGTATACAATGAGACATTACTGAGCCATAAGAAAGAGTGAAATCTTGCTGTATGCAACAATGGATAGACCTAGAGGGTATTGTACTGAGTGAAATAAGTCAAACAGAGAAAGACAAATACCATATGATTTTACTTACATGTAGAATCTAAAAAACAAAATAAATGAGCAACAACAAAAAATATAAACAAACTCATAGATAAAGAGAACATTTTGATGGTTGTCGGATGGGAGGATGGTTAGAGAGATGAATGAATGGGGAGAAGGGTTTAAGAGGTACAAACTGATAATACAAAATAGTCATGAGATGTACGAGGTATGATAAAAAATATGGTGAATGTTTAAATAAAAAAATTATTAAGACTACTAATCACCCTCAAAGCACTACCCCTCTTCAAACACTTCAAACACTCTTATTCTATCACTTTTGTCACTTTCTGAAGCAGTTCTGGGAGTCGTCTTTTTGGGGTGTCTGAGAAATGGGCAAATGTTTTCATCCTCCATCATTACAATGCTCTGTGTCACACAGTGTTCCGGTAGGGCAATTTCTCCCAAATAAAAACATTATGGTGTGTCATCATCCACTTTATTCACTGGATCTGGCACTGTGTGACTTCTGGCTCTTCCCCAAAGTCAAAAGGACCATGAAAGGTAAACATTTTAACTTGATTCAGGACATTGAGGCAGCCACGACAGTGCAACTAAAGACATTCATGAAAGAGGACTTCCAGAACTGCTTCAGAAGGTGGCAAGAATAATGGGATAAATGTGTTCAAAGTGAAGGGACATATTTCAAGGAGGATTAATGGCAATGTGACTTTTATTATAACAGTTTTTATAAAAGATTTATTTTATTGTTTTTGACAGAGACAGAGACAGAGAGAGAGACAGAGAGAGACAGAGAGAAGGGAGAAGGCTCAGAGCAGTCTCCATAGTTGTACATCATCAGTTTTCAGCATGGTTTTGTTCTACACAGGTGGGCGGGGGCTGTGCAGGGGGGCTCTGGCCTGGGGGCCTCCTGCATGAGAAGCACACCCCAGTTCAGCATATGGTTCCACATAGGCCGGGGCTGGGATTTGATCCCCAGTCCCCGGGGCTGCAAAGCAAGTGCTTAACTCGCAGAGCTATTCCTGCTTCTCCATATAATAATTCTTTTAAATTTAAACATTCACTATATTTTTTGATCACACCTCATAAAATATGTCATAAGGAATGTAGTTAATAATATTGTAATAACTACATTGGTATCAGATAGTTACTAGATTTTTTTTGGGTTGACCACTTCATAAAATATATAAATGTCTAATTACTATGTTGTACATATAAAACTAATATAATGTTGTATGTCAACTGCAATTGAAAAGTAAAATTATTTTTAAATATTCTATATTAAAGATCGAGATAAATGGAAAACACATTCCATGATCCGCAAGAATCTATGTGGTCTGTCTCCCATATAACCTGACTTCATCTTTACCCTCATGTTCAGCCACTCTTTCCATCACTCATTCTGCTGTAGCAACACACACATTGGCTCCTTGCTGTGTCTAGAAATCTTCAAGTATGTTATTCCTCAGGGCCTTTAAACTAGTATTTTTCCTCTATTTGCATAACTGACTACACTGCAGCATCTCCATTGTCATTTTCCCAGAGAGACCTTTCTTGAAAGTTTGTTCTAAATGGTCTATAACAGGGAGAGCACCGTTTCTCTACTTCTACACTGCTTTGTGGCACATTTACCTCCTGTCATTCCACATCTTTGTTTACTGTCTGACTTCCACATTGGGATGTGAGTTCTATAAGGACAAGGACTTTGTTGTATTTACTTCTGCTTCCTAGCACTAGAACAGCACAAGACGTATAGTAGGTACTCAGTCAGTATTTGTTAAATGATCTATTAAAGAAATGCAAAAATAAAAATTGATATCAGTGATGTAGAAAGACGTGAAAGCAAGCAGAGAAAAGAGAAGAGTTGAAAATGCAGTTTTCTTTTTCTTTTGAGCTTTTAATTATTTTATATTTTGATGATGCTGTTTCCTACACACGCTTTTGCTGTTATTCATATAGGAAAGTACAAAAAGCTTTAGGTTCAAATCTCAATTCCAGTATGTACCAGTTCAGTGACCTTTCAAACTTGCTGAGTCTTAATTTCCTGTAAAATGGGAATTAAAAATATTAATACTGGCCTTGCTGGGTTCTTACTTTAGTATTATAAATAACTCACGTAAAACCTATTCAAAGTTATTTATATAGGATTGCAAAAATGATATTTTTATTATTATATCATTTTCTACTTCTAAATTAAATGAGAATTCAGTTATTAAAAAAAACATCTTTTTACATCCTCCACAATGGCTAGTAGAAGTTCTTTTTTTTGCATATGTTAAGAAAACAGTAAATAATTGTTGAATAAATGAGTATAAGCAGACAGGTTCATAAGAACTAGGATTACAACAGGAGTCTGTTTTATTCTTTTTCTCTGTGTCTCACATTTATTTATTCATTAATACTGAAATTAATCTATTCTTGGGCTAATTAGCTAGAAAACCTCTGAATTAAAGAAAAAATTCCCCATTTTACTCAGTCTCTTAGTCCTTAGAAAATATCTTTCACTTCTTAATCCTGTAACTTTAGAACTAGACCTTTTTTGACTTCTCAGTATACACAACTGTATATTTCAATGATTTTTTTTCAATAGGCAAAGTACATCTCACTCTTCCCTTTTCACTTCTAAAACCTCACAAGCTGTTCAAATGTCCATCCCTTCTGCTCCATTTCCTCGCTAAAATCCTATCACATACCATATGAATTTTTAACCCTAACACCTGTCTACCCACATGGTTCCAGAGTGGTAAAGAAAAGGAAAAATCAACAATAAAGCCCACACATATCCTTATGCAATTAGCCCACAAAGTCTATAAAACAGGTTAGTGAACACTGATTGCCTACTGTATACGTAATGCCAGTGACCAGAATACAAATATGTATAAAGATCCCTGCTTTTTCGATCTTTTTGTTTTCTGACCAATAATTTTGTTACTGTTCAGTTTGTATAGCTTCAAAAACCTTAGATTTAATGTTTTTGCCTTATCACCCACATGCCAAACAGTCCTCCTGGTTGCAGAAAAAGCTGTTCTGTGAGCTCTGTTTCTGCTTTTTGGTGTGATGTATGACAGAAAAGAACAAGAAGAAAAATGTGTTCTTGCCAATTTTAATTTGATTCATTAATTATATAAATGCTTGCTATTCTAATTTTCTTACTCTTGTACTGGATGTGGATAGGGAAATGTTTAAAGGAGGTTTGTGTAAGAAGATGTTGTTCTGTGACTGTTTCAGTTTCTGTACACTGAGAATCAGTTAATGTCCTTGTAGGGTACCTGGAATGATTGACAAGCTTCTTCGCTTCTCCTCCAACCATCTTCATTATCCCATACTTCTTTACATTCACCTCATTTTTCTTTCTTTTTTTTTTTATTCCTCAACTAACAATCCAGTTGGGAACCAAGGGGGAATGATGTATGGGAGTAGCCCACTCTGGGGGGATGGAATATTATTGACATTGTTTAGAATTAACATGGTGATTAAAAAAAAAAAGACAGACCTACTTTAAGTTGGTTTTATCATTGTTTTAAGAGTTTTCTCTGGACAACACGATTGCTGGTAGTCAGAGGCACCACAGGCACGCCCATACTCCCTAGATGGCCTATTGTTATCTTGTCGCAGCTGATATCTCAAGAGATACTAAGTTACATCATAGGGAGTTCAACTCAGCAATTATAGGATAACTATTTTGATGGGGAAGAGAAAGAACTATCTTAATTTCACTCTGTTAGGTATTTTATTTAGGTAATTGCATTAAGCTGTTTTTTTGTTTGTTCTTTTTCCCTTTGCTATTTTATTTTTCTTCTTGTTTTGGAAAATTTCATGCTTAAGAAGCTTGCTGGTAGAGCAAAGGAGTCAATTTATCAATTGTTTAAGTAGCCTGGTCTACCTTTTCTCCCTGCTTTAAAGGTCAGCAAAAAAAAAAAAAAATAAATAAAAACAATAAATTTGGTAAGAGTGGCTTTTTAAGTGGAAAGTGATGCTTTATTTATTTATTTATTTATTTAATCACTGGTTGATATAACACTAATGAGGCCAAGTCTGAGGATCCTAATTTATTCATTTCCTTTGCTACATTTTATAGCCACACTGCACAGTCCGATACTAATCTTGATTCCTTATCTTGAGAAAACGTGTCCTTTTTCATGAGGTGTTCAGGGGCTGTAATGTGTGCACCATTGATCCTATTAACATTTTGGGAAAACTATTCAAAAGAATGTCTTTTTCCTTTGATTATAAAATGCCCCATCATTTCATGTACCCCAAAGAACGAAAAAATGCTGCTAATGAATATAATACATTTTCTTATTACTTAAATGTTTATTTTATATGTATTTAAGACACATGTATTTAGATACAAATTATATATTTTATCACACTTGGACATGCAATAAAGTAAAATATAAATATAAATTGTTCAAGATATTCTTAAAGTTTTTTCATATTCAGAGTCTATTCTATTTGATATTACCTTTATTTAATTTTTCATTTAATTATAGTTGGCATACAATAGTGTGTTAGTTATATTAATTTCAGGTGTATAATATAGTGATTTGACATTTTTATAACTTATGATATGTTCAGCCCACTAATTCTGGCCATCATTTGTCACTGTGCAAATATATCACAATATTATTATTATTATTATTATTTATTTTTTTAATGTTTTTGACAGAGAGAGAGAGATACAGAGACAGAGACAGAGAGAAGGAGGAGGGCCCAGAACAGTCTCCATAGTAGCACATCATTAGTTATGATAAATGCTCTTTTCCTTTTATTGGAAGGTATACAAGCAGTAGCAATGATAGCTGCCTTAGGTCTGCCAACTTTCCATCAGAAATAAGCTCAATGAGAACTATCATAAAATCAATCCCAATTTTGGATGTTTTAAAATAAATAAGATATGCTGTATCTCAGTTAACTAGTATCTCAACTGATTAGTTTACTGGTAAACTAGCAAAATAGGAGGCAACGTAAGGTAGTAAGGATGTTGACACAAGAGCATTGGGTCTGGGTTGAAAATGGCCTAATTTTTGCTTCGTTTCATAACCTTGTGCAATGACAATCTATCTGAGATTCAGTTTCCCTGTAGGTAAAGTAAAGATAACAATACCTCACCCTTGAAATCAGAATTAAATCAAGTATTCTATATTACATATTAAGTGTGACTCTTGGGAAAATAATAAGTGCACAATTAATTGTAGTAGTAATGATGAGGATGATGGTTTGATCTATAAAAGCTATATATGTAGTGCAAAAACAGTATTAAAATTACTCAGAACCAAAAACAGGAAAGGACTTTTTTACAAAGTTACATTTGTGAATGTCATATCAATCTTGGTCATTGTGTTAATCTTGGCCATTAGTCAGAGTATCTGACTATATCCGAATGAAAATTGAACAACTCATTATCAGTAGACTTTCCTATGAGAAATGTCATTGCAAGTTCTTTAGGCAGAAGGGAAATGGTATCAAATGGGACTATGGGTCTACTATACCAAAGAATGAAGAATACCAGAAATGGTAACAACATGGATAAACACAAATTTTATTTTTATTTTTACTTAAAGCACCTTAAATCATAACTGACTGGTTAAACAAATAATCACAACATCATGTGAGGTTATAACATGCACGTTATATGATGCAGCAAAAGTACAAGGTTTGAGACATGGGGTCCCCAATATTCTGTCTGGTGTTTCTTCACTCTTTTTTCCTTTTCTGCTCTTACACAGGCCCTAGCTCATCTCTTCATGTAACACTAATAAAGGCAGCTGCTAGCAATACACTACTGGCACTGCTTTTCCGGTTCTTCTGTAGACCCTGAGGTAAGAAGATCTTGACGTGGCTCCCAAAGTTTCTTATGTAACCCACTCCTCTTCTATGTAGACTAGAAACAATTGCTAGAGCATAGACTGTGCAAGACACAATGGGGTAATGCTTCTAAGACTATGTTACAAAAGACTCCGACTTCTGTCTTTCGGACATTTTATTTTCTCTCTCTCTCTTGTGTGTGTGTGGGGGGGAGGGGGTGGTGGTGGTGGTGGTGGTGGGGTGGGTGGTTGTACTGGAGAAAAGAGGCATCTGGCAAGGTACTAAATGAGGTCCCTAGTCAATAGTCAAAGAGGAACTGAGGCCATCAGTCCAGTAGCTCTCAGGCAATTGAAGCCTGTCTGCAATCACTGGGTGAGCTTTGCTATGCTCTGAATGTTTGTGTCTCTCAAATTCATTCATTAAAATGCTAAGTCCCAAAGGTGATGGTATTAGGTGGTGGGGGTCTTTGGGAGGTGATTAGGTCATGAGGGTGGAGCTCTCATCAATGAAATTACTACTCTTCTAGAGCTGACAGAGCTTCTGAGCCCCTCCCACCACATGAGGACACAGGGAGAAGTCTGTGACCCAGAAGAGAACCCTCACCTGACCACGCTGGCTCCATGATCTTGTTACTTCCAACCTCCAGAGCTACGAGAAATAAATCTGTTGTCTGTCAGCCTCCCAGTGTGTGGCATTTTTGTTTGTTTGTTTGTTTTGTTTTGTTACAGAAGTATGAATGGACTAAAGTGGCTTTGGAAGCTGATCCTGCCCCACTGGAACCTGGAGATCACTGTAGCCCTGGCTGATACCTTAATTGCCACCTTGTGAAAAAGCCTAACCCAGGGGACCTAGGTAAACCACATTCAGATTCCTGACAGATAGAAACTGGGAGATAACCAATGTGTTGTTTTTAAGATCCTGAATTCCGGGGTAATTTGATATACAACCATAGTTAATACAAACCTAAAGGCTGAGTAGGCACTGGGCCTGTTTCCCACATTATCACAGATGACCATTTTGCCAGGTGTTTGCTACCTGGTAACGTGGATCTCTCCTCAATGGGCATTGAATCTTAATCTCCTGCGCACCATCACCCAGATACTAATCCACTGCAAAATATTTTCAGGTTTTTCTGTGGTAAGCTCCTGCATCCTGGACCAATTTTTATAATAATTAGGATAAAACTAATTTCTGTGATTAATATCCCCAAATTTCAATCTCTTAATATGGTAGAGGTGTATTTTTCTCTCATGCAGCTGTGACTTTTTAATTCCTGGTTAATGGGTGGTGGTCGTGGGGGGCTCCTCTTTATGATTCTTTGGAATCCCAAGATCTTATACCATGCACCTCTGCTTTTCCTTAGGGTGTATGAGCCCTTTACTTTTCACCAGTAGATGGCGGAAGGAGCTTACCTGATTCTTAACATTGGCTGAAGTGACACACTTCATTTTTGCTCATCTCCATTGATGAAAAACCTGTCCTGTGGCCACATCTGATGTATGGGTAGCTGGGAAGTGTAGTCTTTGCCTAGACAACCATTTTTCAGTGAAATTTCCACACCTTGGAAGGGGGAACCCACATTTTTATTGGACAACTAGTATTTCTGCCCATACAGAAATGTACAGTTTAAGCTGCGTTGTTGATGTGTCTGACCTACTGTTTGCTGGCTTTCTGGTTGGGACAGACTTAAGGCAGTATTCTCTTTTGGAGATTGCTTGTGCCCAAGTTCTGTTCAGTGCTTGTACGATCAGAACTAACAATTATTGGCTATCCATTGTCTGCAGAATGAGGTACAAATGCTTTGTCTTGGCATTCACAGTACTCTATGCTCTAAAGCAAAAATTATATTTATAGCTTTTAAATCTCTTAACTGCGTTTCATGTGTATTAAGTTCTGGCCAAATAACATTACTGGCTCTCTGTATCTTGGATAATGTTCTGTTCTTCCATAAGTATCTGTTCCTTAATATTTCTTTTTCTTTCCTTCCATCCTTCCTTCCTTCCTTCCTTCCTTCCTTCCTTCCTTCCTTCCTTCCTTCCTTCTTCTCTCTCTTTCTTTTCTTTCTTTTTTTATATAAACCTAACTGAAATGCTACCTTCTTCATGAAGCAACAATCTATCCCTTTTAATCTTTTATCTTTATTTCTTTTGAACACTTAAATACCCCACATATTGGCAGGGTTTCCAAAACACAAGGGAAAATGGATTGCTAGTGATATGTTACTTTTTCCCAAAAATTATTTTAAAAAAATGTGGAAATAAATATTGCATTTATTAAATGTTTTGCATTTTTATGTAGGAGTTTTTCCTTAAGACCTGTACTGTCTGGGAAACTGGAATGGCTCCGTGGGTTAAGCACTTGCTTTGCAGCCACAAGGTCTGACGATCGAGTCCTGGTTTTGGCCCATGCAGACCCATAGGATGAACTGGAGTATGCTTCCCATGTGGGAGGCCTCCAGTGTAGTTCTCACTGGGGCAAGCTTCCCGTATGTGGGAGGCTCCCAGTTTGGCCCCTAGCTCGCAGGAGCATGCCTCCTATGGGGGAGGCCCCCCGACCTGGTTCCTGCCCT
The DNA here is from genome assembly GCA_004027555.1 of Craseonycteris thonglongyai. Classification (NCBI taxonomy): domain Eukaryota; kingdom Metazoa; phylum Chordata; class Mammalia; order Chiroptera; family Craseonycteridae; genus Craseonycteris; species Craseonycteris thonglongyai. The sequence goes on from PVKE010026559.1 coordinate 10,748, forward strand.
ACACTGCCCTGCCCCACCCCTCCCCCTTGTGGATCAAAATCATTTTGAAAACTGATGATGTACAACTATGGAGACCGCTGTGGGCTCTCCCCCTTCACTCTTTCTCTCTTTGTCCAAAAAAATAAGATAGATCTTAAAAAGAAAAGAAAATAATTCTACTGTACTTGATAATTACTAATATTGTAGTTCCCAGCATGATTACTTGATACACAAAAACCTGACATTCTATCTATGCATTGACAGCATACACAGGCAATGATTCCCAACCAACCAGTGCCTTGACACATGCTGTCTACTTGATAATTATTGGTCTGAGTGTGCATCGTCTTTGATCATTTTAATATATATGGTATTCTTGATAAAAAATTTAATTTATCTAATATGTTATTTGTTGTAGTATAAAGGTATAAAACAACTTACATCTTGATATATTCTTACAGTCATAAATTTGTTTATGAGATCACTTTGGCTATTACCAAAATTCAAGCATGCATTAGTTTGGGTGTGCTAGTATTTATCTTTGAATCTCTTACAGTGCCTAACATAATGCTTCTTATTAAAAATTACCTTGTCAGACTTAAAACAATTTAAATTTATTTTTATTTATTGTTAAATTTATTGGGGTGACATTGGTTGGTAAAAATTACATAAGTTCCAGGTGTACAATTCTATATTGCATCATCTATGTATTTTGCACAGCATAGGAAACCATCAACTTAGAGGCAACCAATTGAATGGAAGAAAATATTTGCAAATAATGCCTCTGATAAGGGGCTAATATCTAAAATATATAAAGAACTCATACAAATTGTCAGATTTTGACGGCAGTTTAGAGCTTACTTGCCCCAGTGATTTTGAAACTATGCCCAATAAAAACCTAGAGATTCTTGTATTTTGGGGACCCTGCTCTGCTTTAAATCAATGTGCCTCTGAGGTTATTTATTATACATATTGAGTGCTATTTCATTGTAGAAGTCTAAATTGGCTTTTAAAGATATAAAAGGAAAGCCAAACTTTTTCAACCATCTCATCTTACAGATGAACTATAAGTTGAACCTGAGAATTTTATGGTATATCAATTAGGATAGCTTTGGATATACTATAAAAATATCTCAGATCTCAGTGGCTTAACATCGTGAAAATGTATTTGTTGTTCGTGCTTGTTGCTCAATTGAGATTAGCAAGAAGGATCTTTTCAAAATTGCCACTCAAGAACCCAAAGTTAATTGGAACTTTATCTTAACACACATTTTTAGAACCCTTATGAGTCATACACAGGCTTCAAAGATTTTTTTTTTTGTCATTTTGCTCATGTTTCATTGGCTAAAAAGTAAGTCACATGGGCATGCCTAACTTAAAGGGGAACAGGAAAGTAAAGCTTTACAAAATAGAAGTTTAGGTATTGCTCATATAATAATTTATCGAGAGTATTTTGAAGGTGCCCTTTCAGGAAATGATTCAGAGACCTAGCTTCTTTCATCTTGAAATTTCACTGTCCCCTAGAGCTATGCTGTCGAACATTGCTGTCACTAGCCTGCATGTGGCTACTGAACATTTGAAATGTGATGTACTGAGAAACTGAGGTCTACTGGAAGTGTGAAACACATGGATTTTGAAAACCTAGTGTGGTAAAAATAGTGTAAAACATTGAATTAAGAAATTTTAATTGATTAAATGGAAAAGTGACAATATCTTGTACATACTAGGTGAAATAAAATACATTCTTAAAGTTAATTTTACCTTATACATTTTTTTTTTTTTTTTTTGTGGCTACAAGAAAATTTAAAATTTCACATGGGACCATATTGTATTTTCTTTAGATTGTATTGCACAAGAATTCTCTTGGATCTTTTTTTGGCTCTTCTGTAGCTGGTAGATGACATCAAAAGTACAAGAGTGCAGATAAGCGTAAGATTTTATGAGTCATGACTGCAAGAGACACACATCACTTTTGTCCCAATCCCTTGGCCAGAATACACACAAATGACCTCACTTTTCTGAAGGAAGGTTGGGACATGAAAATAAGGCTGTGCTCAGGAGAAATAGAAAATAGATTTTAGTGACCACATAAGCTGTCTTTTCTGCATGTATGCGTGTCTCAGTGTGTGTGAATGAATGTCTTGCTGCTCATGTTAGATATTTTTATGTCTCTAATATTAAATCTTAACATTTTAGAATCTTTCCATACAGTCACTTAAGCACACAAGGTCTAAGTACTTTCTGCCTAATTTGAATATTAGTGAAAACAAGGAGGCATAAATGAGGGCATCTGAATTGGGGGATACTAAAGATACTAGAATATGTGAATGTGTATAAATGTGTTGGGAGATGGGAGGTTGGGGTGGGTGGGGAAGTGAGGTGAAAATGGAGAAATAATTGAAAAGTTTGACAGAGGAAAAAGTTTATGAAAGGCAATGAATACCAGACAGTGGACTATAGACTTGATGTGATACGATATAAAGAGATTTAATGATGAGTGTAGGGAAGCCGGTGAGACCATTATTCAAGAAAACTGATACTGTGTGCCGGATGTATTGGAGTGAGGGAAACTTTGAATCAATGAGTCCTGTTAGAAGATGATTGAGGATGTATTGAAGTCAAGTCAGGTTCGTTTAAGATACGTATTAGTAGGCAGAAAGGGAAAGGTGCTGTGTCACTAACCTGCTAAACGTTGCTGCTTTCCCATTCTAAACAAAGATGTCAACTCTGTTTTTCTGACATGCTATACAGTAAAACTTCTGTTTGTTTATTCTTCACATGCAAATTACCTCTTGTTTTCCAGCCAGTCTGCTCAATTCAAAGCTGACTCCGGCTAGGTGGGAGGCTTATGGCTCCATAGCCCCAAATAACCAGGAAATGCTAAAATTACTTAATTTTTAGAGAAATCCCATGTGATGCTCCATGAAGTAAAGCTGTGACTATTTCGTGTCAGTCTATTTTGTCATACCAATTGTTTCAAACTTTTGTCCCACTGAACAGGGCCATAGAAATCCATACACCCGAGTAAGGAACCATCTTGTGGTCTGGAGATGTCCACATGGCTTGGTGGGAGTGTCACTGATGGTCAGAGGTAGTTGGGTATTAACTCATCTGAACTGTTTAAATGGAAATGTTATCTTTCATTTTTGGTGGTGTTTGGAAACAATGAAAAATCTGCCACTAACGTAGTAGTGGTGTGTGTGTGTGTATGTGTGTGCTCATAGTTGCTATGGCTGAGGGATAAGTAGGTCTAAGTCAGGGGTGTCCAACCTTCTGGCTACCCTGGACCATATAGGAAGAAGAAGAATTGTCTTGGGCCACACATAAAATACACTAACACTAACGGTAGCTGATAAGCTTAAAAAAAAATCTCATAATGTTTTAAGAAAATCCACAAATTTGTGTTGGGCTGCATTCAAAGCTGTCCTGGGCGGCATGTGGCCCGCAGATGGTGGGTGGGACAAGCTTGGTCTAAGAGCTGATGAATGTAGACTGAATGACCAAGTTTCCCTTAACTTTCCTTTGCAGTAGTATTACAATCAGATAACCCTACACCAAAGCATCCAGAGCAGCTCTATGTTTTATGTGTTTTGTTATTTGTTTGTTTGTTTTTTTTGTCATATGCTTTAACACTGATTTTATTTATTTATTTAAAAAATCTTTATGTTCTTTTATTGGTCAGGATTCCTGACCAGTATACAGTGATGCATTTTACTAAACAGAGACCTATGCAGAAAGGTTTTCACTACATTTTTGCCTTTTGATGAGAATAGTTTTATTTATAAATTTTTATATATCAAAAAGCTTTGAATTTCACCAGCCTATCCATTAATTGAACTCTGAAAAAGTTAAGTGACATTTAATTTTAGCAACTGTATTTTACATTGTTAAAAAGCTTAGCTATTAGGTAGTTTCCCAAAATGTTATTCTTTGCACAATGGCATTTAGCAGACAGCAGAATCCATCTTCTCATCCTGATTTACACAGATGGTTGTCATTTGAGAACTGTATGCTAAAAATGAGTAGCTGGTATGTAGAGACAAAAGTACTTCTAACCTGAGTTGCTTACTATCAACATGAACTTCTTACTGTGAGAGCCTGTGTTCTTGGTCATATTTTATGGTGCCCGCTCATGCTGTCAGTACAATGAAACTAAACCAACCAGTTGAGGCAAATTGTTCCTGCGATTTTTCTAGATCTTTGAGTTGACCATCAAATCTGAGGCTACTCACTCCCACTTATTTAATTTGCTCATGAGATTCACAACAATTTCCCCAGCTCTGGGATCATCAGTGTTTTCAAATTTGCCAATGCAACCATGCTCCATCATCACAGTTAGAAACACGATGACTTTGGAGCTCTTTTTGGCATTGTTGATGCCCTTGAGAGCATCGGTGAGGAATTCATGTGCACCATTATAGTGGTACAGAAAGATGACAGAAAGAGCAGTGTTTCTGTATTTTAAAATGTGGACAAAAGTGCTCACTTTGGCAGCACATATACTAAAATTGGAATGATACAGATAAGATTAGCATGGCCCCTATGCAAGGATGACAATTAAATTCATGAAGTGTTTCATATTTTTGGAAACAACTTAAATGCCCATCCATATATAATTGGATAAAATAGCCATGGCACATTTACACAATAGAATATTACATGGCCATTAAGAAGAATGAAATCCCACCTTTTTGTAACAACATGGATGAAACTAGAAGATATCATGCCAAGTGAAATAAGTTTGACTGAGAAAGACAAAATACCATATGATCTCACTTACATGTGGAATCTAAACAAAAGAATAAATGAACAATCAAAACAGAAAAATAAAACTAGTGGACACAGAGTATAGTTCTATGACAACAAGAAGGGAAGGAGAAAGATGTGTATGTGTGTGTATGGGGTGGTATTCAAGTATACAGTGATGAAAAAAAATCTTGATTCGGGGTGCTGAGCTCATGATGCAACACATAGACAATGTATTGCAGAATGATACACCTGGAAACTATGTGATATTGCTGACCAATGCAATCCGAAGAATTTAAAAGGGTTTAAATTTGCCTGTGTCTTCAACAATAGAGCAAGTCAACATTTAACATAAAGCTATACTCACCATTTATTTTTCAAAAATAATTTTTCACTGCATTTCTTACACCTTAAAAATTTTAAATATTTTCCTGAATTATGCTCCACATTTTATTTTATTTATTTTATTATTAAGTTACCTGCATGTGACAACAAAACAAAAGAAAAACCAGTAAAAAAGAAATTAAAAGATAAAAATAAACTTGGCTATAGGTCTAGCCAACTTGTTTAACTAATTTAGCAACCCATTTGAAAACCATGAGGTTCAAGTTTAGAAGAAAACATAAAACTTCTGAACTTCAGAGTTTAGGTTTGTCTTTAGCACAGTATAACTCTGATCGCCTGCTTGGTTGAAAAAAATTTTTTTTTTTTTAATTCAATTCCCTTGGCAATCCTAGAAGCAGGAAATGAATAACTTTCAAAAGAAAAAAATCTTTGTTGTTTGAATAGCACAGATTTCCATTCAGTTAGAAAAAATTACTAAAATTTCCCTTGGAAAATAGTGATTGAAATGTTCTAAAAAATTCAAAAACGTTTTTGAAAATATCAGCTTCAAAACAAAATTTCTCAAGGTTTTTATAAAACCAAAACACCCAAACCCTGATGAGTGCTCTCTTATCTCTGGTCCATATGTTGTCAGCTAATCTGATGCTCTGAATATTTTGGGGAAAGAAATTTTATGTATTAAGGAGCCAGATTTTTCCAGTGCCTTAGTTTCATGCTGGGATTGGGCCAAACACTAATGGAAACTTATTTATATCTGTCAGGCAGATAAATTAATAATAACAAATCTTTCTTGAGCCCATAGTTGTGGCCAGACTTGTCACCAAGCACTTGGAAAATATGAAATGCATAAAAACAAGGTTCTTCTCCTGTAATCATTAACAGTTTCATATTTATAATCCACAGAAAGGAACTGAGATACTGGCAAACTTGTATCAGCATTCAATCATTACTTTAGCGTCTTTAGGTGCTCAAAGCATGGGACTGTCATCTTGATTTTGGGGATCTTTAGAAATGAAAATTTTCCTGTAATAATATCCATTATTCAGAGATGTTTGCTGATTGGCTTAAATTTAGTCACCAAGGGAATGAAGAATTTAGGATGCTTTTTGGTTCTGACCCTGACTATCTGTGTGAGCAAGGAGCAGCCTTTTTGACATTTCACCTTAACTTTAGAAAAAGAAATTATTTAGAAAACATTTAAATCATTTTGGGATCTGTGTTTTGCTAAACTAGCTGGCTGGCTCAGTGTTCAAAAGATGGACCAATCAGGGAACTGATTTAATTGATTGACAAAAGTTGAAAATATTGATTTGAGAAAACAAAGTACACATAAGTGGGAGAAATATTACTTTGCATAGTTTGGGTGAGATTGCAACTCATTTGAAGAAAATTCTAATAGAAGCTGCAAGGTTGATCACCATTCAATTATTGTGCCTGTGAAATAAAATTTTAAGCATAAATTTAGGTCTTCAAAAATGTATTTCAGTTGAGTCATCATGGTTACTTTTATACTATCCTTGATAAAAATGAGAATAAACATTTGTACAGTTGATAACAGTCAAACCCAACTCAAAAACAGGTAACACAGTTTGGCTTCTAAATCAAGAAATAGTGCTGAGATGTGAGGTGCATTAGATGCCATATCTCTGGTTCTTCTGCTGCTAATGACACCTACTCCATGACTAGTTCACAGGGATACTGGAGAGACTTCAATAAATTAAGGAAAGTTCTTTCATGTGAGAGTAGCATGTGAACTTTGTCTATTACTATAAAAATTGGCACTACATTTAAAATTACTCTCTGAAGTTGTAACCTATCATAGATGCATACAAAGGGGGAATTTAGCCAACAATGGAATCACTTGAACTAAAACACTAAAATTTTTTTACAACCCACAAAGCCAAATTTCAATTAGATCTTATGAAGAATTGTTTGTGAATTGATTTTTCAGATCTGAGTTGAGCTTGGTTTCGAGGGTCTAGGCTGGTTCTGTGAAGCATTATTTCCTCAAGGTATTCTGGGACCAAGGGTCAAAAGTTTATAAACAATGTATACTATCCTTTAAAATTCATGAAGAAGATAAAAATATTATTGACTCTCAGAAATTCTGCAAAGAAAAAAGAAAAACTACACGGTGCTTATTTTTGTTTAACCTAGCATTTCTTAAACTTAGTTGATGAAAACTTCACTCCTTTTTTTTTGGCAGAGGGTAACTTCTTTTCATGTCTCCTTCTTTTATTTTTTCAATTTGGATATGAGCTCATTTAAAGAGTTTTGAAAAGGGAGTTAACTAAGGTTGAATAGCTTAGGCTTAGGAATTTATGACTTACTTAAGAAGCAATCTTGTATGGTTGTTTTCTCAAGTTATACTTCCTACCATCCTGTAGGATTTATATGGTGTACAGACAACACTCCTAAAAGTACTGCTCTCAGGGAATGATAATCCCTATCTATTCCAGAAATTAGTCATGCTAAAGGTTTGTGGAGGTCTTCGGTGATGACTTGCTTTTGGTTTAGAGATATCTAAGAAGCAGCTTTGCCCGCAAACTCTCCCACTTATCATGTTATTTTCAGTTACCTGATCACATTGAAAGGTAGACCAATGGGCAGAATGTTAATTCCTTTGGTTATTAAAATCTTTCTACACATGACACTCTTTATTTCCCTTCTCCATCAATTTTTGTCTACCAAATACCTTTTCAGTTTTATTATTAATATCTTGTTTCTCATTAATTGAACAAATATGTGAGCACCTGCTTCATGCTTGGCACCGTGGTAGACCCTGGAAGATCTGTGGACACAGCGGTGAACAAGAACAATGTTTTCTTTGCTCTGAAGGAGCTTCTTGTCTGCTTCTAGGGCTCTGGTTCATCTGCTGGGCTTTTATTCCATTACAAGCTCTAACACTGATATTTTATTCACATCTCAACTGTGATTTATATCATTGATTTCTGACTTTCAGCTCCTTCATGCTACACACTTGGTTGTCCAACTTGGCACTGACAGCTAATTTCTCAGACCTTTTCTAGATCTGGGGTAATCTCAAACCATCCTACTGGGGCCCTAATTTTGCTTCAAGGCTTCCAATTTGTGCGGAATGTACCATCACCACAAGTAGAATGATGAAATATTTACAGGCTATATCACTTAATCAAATAAGTTTTTGGAATCTACTTTCCTGATTCTGTCAAAGGGGTTGAATGTCTTCCTAAGATAATTTAGGAATGCCAGTGAAAGACTTTTGATGGTTTGGAAGCATTTTTTATGCACAGAAAAGATTTTGATGTTTCCTTAGTCTTCTAAATATGACACTAAATTTATTAAAGTATTAAACTAAAAATTTATTTTTCTTAAGCTTTTTTATTTTAAATATAGTGTTTTAGTACATAGAATTTTAATAATTATTTTTGAGGGGGCTTTTGATCAATGTTCAATTCATTTAGGTAGAACAGTATAAGCATTTTAAATAATCAGTCCATTTCCCAAGTACATTAGTTTAATTTTTTTAAACATTTAAAACTCTATTTATAAATTCAATATATTCAACTTTTATTAAATGCTCAATATTTAACATAACAAGTACAACTATCCAAGTACTAATAAAGTCTTATATACCATGTTCTTTCATGTACAAGATGATACTTTTGTTCAAAATTGTTAGACCAGAAACTGGAGGGCATCTTGTATTCGAGAGTAACTGGTTGAAAGGGTTTCTTAATTTTGGGTTAGACAAGTAGGGGTCATCTTATACATGGGGGCATCTTATACCTGAAAAATATGTTATCTAACAAATTTATATAGTGAACCACTTCCTCTTAGTCATTTCAAAAATATTTACAAATATAATAAACAATCTTATATCTTTCAACTTGAAATTAGAAAAAAGAATGAATTATTAATTACATATTTTGTATATTTTATTATGCATTCATGTTTACATATTTAATCATAGAGAGAAATCTTAGAGATATTTATCTAACTTACACATAGTTTAAACACCAAATCTACAGATTAATCTTTGCACAAAATTATTCACAAGATTTTGATTTATTTCAAAAAACCCTACTTAATTTAAAAAGACTTCTCAGAGTTAAAAGACACCAGTGAACAATTTTATCTTTCTAAGGAAGTTGTGGCTGTCAACCTCAAAAAACTTAGGACCAGAGAAATTTGTCAGGACAGATAACCTGGAATTACAGATATACAGGGCAATTCTTATTACAGAACTAATAGATATGTCGACTCTTGTTTGTGGTTCCTACAACTATAGAATCTTCATGTGTTACAAACAAGTTGGTACTATATTTTATAATTCTGAGTACAAGTCATACCATTAATTGATTTTCTGTCTGAATTTAATAAAGATAAGTCTATAGCTTCTTTCACATTAATTTGAACTTGAGCTCTCATGAGATAAATTCAGCTCCAAATATAACCTAATGTTATTCTATTGAATAGTTCATTTTATATATATATATATATATATACACACACACATATATACACATACACACACACACACATATATATATTTACCTTTTTAATTTTTTAGAAATTTTAATTGTGATAAAATACACATGATATAAAATCTACCATCTTAACCATTTTTAAGTGTATATTTCAGAGACATTCAATACATTCATATTGTTTTGCTACCGTTACCACAATTCATCTCCAGAGCTCTTCATCTAGCAAAATTGAAACTTGGTGCCTATTTAGTGCTAACTCCTTATACTTGCCCAGTCCTTGGTAATCACAGTGCTACTTTCTGTCTCTATGAATTTGACTATACTAGGTACCTCATATTAGTAGAATCATATAGTACTTGTTCTTTTGTGACTGGCTTATTTCACTTAGTATAAGGCCTTTAAGATTCATTCATGTTGTAACATGTATCATTTTGTTTGCCCATTTACCTGTCAGTAGATACTTAAGTTGCTTCTGTCTTTTGTTTATTGTGAATAATGCTGCTATGAGCATGCAAGTACAAATATCTCTTTGAGTTTCTGCTTTTAGTTTTTGTGTGTATATATATCCAGAAGTAAAATTATTGAATCATATAGTAATTCTATTTTTAATTTTTTTTAACAAACTGCCATCATGGTTTAACCTCCTTTAATTTTATGCTCTGAATAGGTATAGAGAACTCCATTAATTTATTGCATCCTCACCAAAGTTTCTGTTGACTTATTTAAAAAAAAAAGAATTCTTGAACTAACTAACTGAATTAATTTAATAATGTTGAGTAATGTTTTCTGAGTGTAGAACCGTGTTGACTGGATCCTGCACATCTCTCGTGGCTTTGCTTCATTTAGGAGTGGGAAAAACTCAGAGCCTTACTGTCTAAACTATTGACCAGCAGCAGAGTTATGAGCTGAGAGTTTATCAGGCCCTACCCCAAACCTCCTGAATCAGAATCTGCATTATAACAATATACTTAGGTGACTCTGATGCACATGAGAAACACTGACTTAGATGATTTCTCATTGTCTTTTTGTTTTGAACAGTCTGCAATGCTTAGAGTGATCAAGATATTATTGCCTAATATTTGCTAATAATTTTTACTCCTTCTATTGGGTAGGTGTCAGATCTCAATAGATTAAAATGGTAAAAAAAACAACATTTTTTGGTTTAGGTCATAGCAACAGTGAGCTCTGAAACATTCTAGAATTCAGGGTGTCTGGGAAATCAGTTCCTATGATGATATCAAGTTGGGAGTCAGGGGACTGAAAACACAGAACCACACAAATGAGGGTAGAATATCCAGCAGAGTGAAGTAATTACCAAAAATACAGTAAACTTATCAAGGGCAGGGATGACGTCTTACTGAACTTTGCATTTTCAGACCCTCTCAATATATGTGGCACATAATAGATGTAGAATAAATATTTTTTCCAACTGATAATTTGCAGGAATAATAAAAACCAAGCCTGAGATCTGGACATGGGGGTCTGTAATCACAGCAGTTAAATGGAGGGGTTTTGGAGTCTGTCATAGGTGGTGCCAATAATCCTTCTAAAAAGTGAACCCCTTGTGAGGGTAGATTTGGGCATTTTTATATGGCTATAATTTAACCAAAAGCAGCTCTGCCATGACAGTCTGAAGAATTTTAAGTTCTGACAGTGTAAAGTTGGATGCTAAATAGAAAAATGTAGTCTTTGGTCTTTAGGAACTCACTTGTTAAAACAGACCAAATGGTTTCAGAGAAAGGTGACCTAGCTTTGAGAAACCCAATACATAAATATCAGAACTGCCAAAAAAGATCAATGTGACTGTCATAAAACTATCTTAATTTTTCACCCCAAACCTCATTTTGAAATAGTTTTATTTTAAAATATTATCTTCTTTAGGAAGAACATAAACTCTTTCAGGAAACAGCTCTGGGAACTCTGTA
>PVKE010026560.1:0-22212 GCA_004027555.1 Craseonycteris thonglongyai
AGTGCATAGTTATTTCTATTTTACTTTTTGACAGATAGAGAGAGAGACAGAGACAGAGACAGTTAGAGAACCGAACTGTGGGAACTCCCCAGTTCAGCACGTGGGTCCTGCCTGGGCCGGAGCCGGGATTCGATCCTCGGTCCTCATGGCCTCAAAGCGAGCGCTCAACCCGCTGAGCCGTCCCGGCTTTCCCCCCTGTTACTTTCTTGACATTTGAAATGCAGATACCCAAAACATTTTCAAATCCTCAACTAAAAAGATAAAGCAAGCTGTTGAAACTGATGACCCAAATGGATAGTGGGCATACTTGGTTTTTACTTTATCTTATTATTATTATTGTGTAATCCTCAAGCTGTGGATTATGAATGAATCCTGGACAAAGAAAATAAAGGGTTTCTACTCTATTCTTCCTGCTTCCCGTTAAAGATGGGAGTGACCCTGCTCTTCCCTCTCCCCTTCCCAGCCCACCGCCCCCTGACCTGCCCCCTAGCTCCCACCTGTTTCCTGTTCACCCTTATTTTCCTTATCTCATGTGGCAAAAAGTTGTCAAAAAATTTTTTTTTCTTGTTTTTAGAGATAATGACAGAGGAAGAGAGAGAGAGAAGGGGAAGGGCCCAGAGCAGTCTCCGTAGTTGTACATTGCTAGTTGTGACATGGTTTCATTCCACACAGGTGGGTGTGGGGCCGCATGGGGCGGGAACTGAACTGGGGGCCTCCCACGTGGCAGGTGAGAACCTCCGCTGCAGAGCCATTCTGGTATTTACCAGTTGCACCCTAGATCAGCATATGGAATTTGCATGGGCTGGAGCCGGGACTTGAACCCCAGACCTTGTGGTTGCAAGGCAAGCACTCAACCACTGAGCTAGTGCAGCATCCCCCCAAAGTTTGTCAACATTTTGAAAAATATCAATATATCTGTGACCAAGAGACGGGCAAGAAGACAAGAGGTTTTAAACCGAAAGAGATGGTAATAAAATGGGGGTGAAATTTAGGCTGTACAGGTTTTGCACATTAAATTCACCCTTTTGCACATTGAATTCACCCTTTTGTACATTGAATTCACCCTTTTGCAAATCAAGTACTTTTACATATATATTATATTTAAAAAAACATTAAATAATGTTAACTACACAGTAAAAAATAAAAAACTCATACATACATAATTTAACGTATGTCGGTTCTCCTGTAGTACCTTGTTTTTGTTTTCATCAGTCAACTGTGCGCAGAGTTGATATGGAAACGTTACCTAAAAACCAAACATATTAAGATTGCCTTTTTCTGTTAATATGGGAATGTTGTTCAATCATTATAAATAATCCTATAATATTATACAACAAAAGTATTATATCTGAAGTGCGCTCCTAGGATTTCAGTTGGTCATCTCCATATATATATATAGTTTTAAATATTTAGAATTAATACATAACTTGTGCTTGAATAGAATACGTTTGACTGTCTGTGTAATCCTTAGGCACAGGTATTATAAATAGTGTTATTCTGTGGTAAAAATGCATATTAAAGATTCAAAATGCTAATAATTTCATTTTTAAAACTTTTTAATTTTAAAGGGCTACAATAAATACATCTTCTGAATCAAGTTCCGAAAGCCCAGTTAAAATGCATTCAGGCAGACAAATGCAAATCAACTCACCAGAATCATCAAGCACAAGTTCAAGCCGTCCTGTTATTCCACGAAATCGTCTGCATACATACAACCGTATAAGTTTTGATAAAAAAAACATCCTAATAAACTGCTGCAATGATGCTAAAACCATCAATGAATCAGCGGAAATTGCTGGCATAAATAAAAATATGGCAAAGTCCATTATTAAGCAATACAACAAAAATTGTGGGTTGCTAGAAAAAAAGCGTGGTGGTAGTTGGCCTCTTAAATTAACTCCGGTGATATGAAGCAAAATTGAGCAAATAATTGAAGAAAGTCCTTCCATAACTTTAAAAAAGATGAGTCAAAAAATTTTAGAATCAGAACATACACAATTAAACATTAGTTCCATTAGGAATGCATTGAAACGGTTGTGGATTACATTAAAATGTGCTTCAATACTGTAGAAGTGAATTACATACATATCTGCACACAGTGTTCATACATGTCTTCATCTCCATATGTAATTATGAAATTATATGAATTATTATAAAATTTTTTATTTCTAACTATGTAGTTAGCTTTGTTCTATGTTTTTAAAAATATAATATGTATGTCGGGGAAGCAGGATGGCTCAGTGGGTTGGGTGCTCACTTTGCAGCCCCAGGGACCTAGGATCGAGTCCTGGCCCCGGCCCGTGTGGACCCATGTGCTGAACTGGGGAGTGCCCCCAGTTCGGTTCTCACCAGAGCGAGACCCCGGCCCAGTTCCTGCCCTGTGCAGCCCCGCCCACCTGTGGAATGAAACTATGTGGAAAAAACAATGATGTACAACTATGGAGACTGTTCTGGGCCCTCCCCCTTCTCTCTGTCTCTGACTGTATCTCTCTCTCTGTCAAAAACAATAAATAAATCTTTAAAATATATATATATATACATATATATATGTAAAAGTACTTGATTTGCAAAAGGGTGAATTTTATTTGCAAAAGGGTGAATTTAATGTGCAAAACCTTGTAATTTGAATTCCACAATAGTTATGTGGTTGCCACATTGAGGTGTCAGTGGTTTTTTGTTTTTCTTTTGAATTTTCTGTAAAACATTTAAGGTTTGGTAAAGAAAAAGTTTGTTTTATGTCTTCAGGGTGAAAGTTTCCTCAAATATCTATAAATTCTAATAGCAATAAGGAACCAAAAGAGGAAAAGGAGACTAGGGACCTGTCACAGGACATTCTTGAGCTGAGTTAGAGATCTGTGACCTGTTATGGAGGAGGAAAGCCACTAAGACAGCTGAAGATCAAGACCAGAGCGGCAGACAGTGAAGATGGCTTAATTTTATCATTCAACTGTGATATTTCCTTTTGGTTTCATAAATCAACTTTATTCATTGTGAGGGCCATGTTGTAGCTAATAACTGACTCAAATTAGATACTTTGGTAAATATTTATTGAATGAACAAAAAGAAATCTTCAATAACTGATCATTTTTGCTAAATTTAAAACTCAGTTATTTGGCCCAGTTGGGAGACTGGTTGGATTGGAGCTAAATATGGAAAATGAAAGTGAGATAGGTGGATGGACTGTATTCTAGATGGTTATGAAAGGCAAGCTGAGTAGTTGAGAATTGCTGAGGTAAGCAATGGGACCTATGGTTGTATAAGTGCACAGAGCTGATCTCAAGATCTTGAGTAGACCCCTTAAGGATGGGGTGTAGCCAGTAACAAGCTAAGCACAAGAAGGCTGCTTCATCTACAAGTATATTGGTAAAATGAATGTCAAAAACGGTGAGGAAAGGAGGTTGGTCTGACTGTGTTTACAGGACAGATTGAAAGGGAAGCTTGCAAAGGCAGGCAGACATTGTAGCAATGTGGTATGATGATCCCAACGTGGGATAAGGAAATAACTTGCCAACAGGAATGAAAAGATGAATTTAAGACAGGATGGAGGAATTCACAGGATTTGGTGGGGTGAGAGAAAGAAAGTGATGGATAGATGGCAATTTCTAGGTAGAGAGGTAAGGCAATGTGGAGTAGTGGTTAGGAGCTCGGTGTTTAAATCCAAACAAGCCAAGGTTTGAATCCCACGTTCACTGCTTACTAGCTGTATGACCTTGGGAAAGATATTTAATCTTTTTAAGTCTCATTTCTTCTATAAAATATCAGAGTTTTGAGAAATAAATAATGTGTGTAAAATACAGCCATGGCTAGAAGAAAATACATGTTGAATGAAAGTTAGCAATCATCATGTTTGCCTTGTTCCACCTGCCCATCAAAGATTCTCCAGAATGAAGATGGTGCTCCCCATTCCCACAGCAAAATGACCATGAATTCTCCAATAATCCAAGCCAGGAGAATGTCACAGTGTGTTTTGGAGGTTACCATGGTCACAGCTGTTGGTTATGAAACTTCTCAAGCAGATAAATTAGGCTGACCTAACTGACATACAGTAATCACTATTGACAAGAAGGAAACCAGGTTCGTGTCACAGCATGATTGATTTGCCCTGGTGGGAAACTATCGATGCCAAATTGCCTTCTATTTGGAAACCACAAATGGAAACCTTAAATTCATCCTCTTGTATTCAGTGAAAAATAAAATAAGTTCAATAACAAAACAATGATTTGTGATTGAAGTTGAGCAACTTTGTTATTGTTATCAAGGGTCCTGGAATAAGTAATCATATTACTTTCAAGAGCATAAGTAGATGCCTACATTAGCATCTCTTTTTTCTTTTGTCTTTCTTTCTTTGTTTCTTTCTTTCTTTCTTTCTCTCTTTCTCTCTCTCTCTCTCTCTCTCTTTCATTCTTTCTCTCTCTCTTTTATTTTTTTTAGCTTTTTAAAGATTTATTATTTTTTTTTGTTTTGAGAGAAGGTGAGGGAGTAGGGAAGGGCCCAGGGCAGTCTCGATAGTTGTACATCATTAGTTGTGATGTAGTTTTATTCCACACAGGTGGATGTGGGGCTGCATGCAGCAGGAACCAAACTGGGGGTCTCCTCAATGGGAGGCAAAAATCTTCACCTCTGAGCCATCCCAGCAGTTAACAGTTTCACCACAATTCAGCATATAGGATTGCATGGGCTGGGGGCAGGAATTAAATCCCAGACCTCAAAACTGGGAGGCAAGTTCTCAACCGCTGAGCTACCGGTATCGCACATCCCCAAGCATTTCTTCAAAAGTCCTTTACTCCTCACTCCCCTGATCAAAAAGTCCATGTTTTTCTTTGTGTCTTAACACTAATACCACTCCTGATTTCTCTCTCTCTTTCTCTCTCTCTCTCTCTCTCTACACACACACACACACACACACACACACACACACACACACAGTCTCTATTCTCTATTATTTTGCCTCCTGGTTTTGATTAACTGAAAAGGGTCAAGACAAAGTTTTGATAAATGGCAGGAGGTAGATCATGCAGAAACATGCTATTCTGGCCAAGGAATGGCCTCAATTTGAGAACACAAGATAAGAAACAGGAAATGAAAAAAGAAAATAAAAATCTCCCCCAATTGTAAAGTGTATTAACGGTCAATAACCTTCTGGAGATTGTTTCTCTTTAAACATCCAGAAATAGACTCTTGGTGACTTCTTGGCTAGGTGAGCTTTACTTTTTACGAGTGCCAGGGCCGAGAGCTACACAAATTTAGAACAAAGTTAAATGAGCCACATTTTCCCAGCGAGTATTAGTTCTCTTTCTTTCTTCCTTACTTCCTCTTGTTATTCTTTGTAAATTAATAGCGATCATCTATATCTTCACGAAAAAGGTTTTTGTCAATCATATTTTCTTTTATTTGTTTATGCATTACTCATTCAACAAACATTGATTTTAAGACGTCTATATCTCAGATGACTGAAACACATTTTTATTTTTCTCTTTTCCTGTTCTCCTTATGAAATGACTAAGGAATACATAGGGAAAGGCTCATAGAAGTGTGACTATCCATTAGTGACACTTGAGAAAATAGAATAATACCACAGTCCACTGGAATGCCCATAGGCCACATTAAGTGACATGACTTGTCATCCAGGTTGCCCTGGGTGGTTCTGGTTTATGCTGGAGTAATTATTACTAGGGCTCCCAATCAGCTAAAATAGGGGAAAGTGCTTTTATCTTAAGACTGAAAAGTCATGATTGGTTTAAGGCAGTAGGCTGACCAGACGTCCCTTTTTAAACGGGACAGAAAACAATGGTATGGTCCCAGTTCAAACGGTACATATGATCAGCCTACTGACACCTTAAGTTTAGCCCAGAGAGACTAGGCAGACCCTATGCATCATTTGAAATGGGATGGTACCGTTGTTTTCTGTCCTGTTTAAAATAGAACATCAGTTACCAACCAATGTCACCCCAATAAACTTAACAATAAAAAAAAAATCTAAATATACAGATACCACAGGTCAATAATGGATACTTTTTGAATAAAAATTTACTTTTTTGGTTACAAAAAATAAAATAAAACAAAATCACATAAAATGGAACATCTGCTCAGCCTAATTAGGGTGGAGGCATGCTGGTTTTCATTTTAAGCAATGTAACTATTTGACTTGTAAAATTGTACTTATGCATAAATTTATTTAAAAATACAAATTAAATGAAAAGTTTGCTTTCCTGGATCATTTCAAATATAACTTGTTTTACGAGATTGGTTTTCATCCAATTCATCAAATGCAAATTTCCTAAATACTTCTCCTTCTAAAATTGATCAGAACTGCTTAATTAGAAATGGGGCGCCGGAGACTAATTTTATTCTTTCAGTTACACAACTCAAGTATTTGTGGAGAGTTTACTGTCCGGGTCACCTGGCATATATCAGTGAACAAAACTGAAAAAAGCCCTATTCCCATAGAGCTTATATTCTCATGGGGAAAATGCAACAAACCATTGGCCTGAAACTTAGATACATTATGTCGTATTTTATTTTATTTTATTATTGTTTTTGACAGAGAGAGAGAGAGAGAGATACAGAGACAGAGAGAGAACTGAACTGGGGGAGCTACCAGTTCAGCATATGGGTCCGCACGGGCCGGGGCGGGGACTCGATCCTCAGTCCCCGGCGCTGCAAAGTGAGCGCCTAACCCACTGAGCCATCCCGGCTTCCCCTATGTCGTATTTTATAAAGTCGAACTGAATAAAGGTGATCAGGGATGGAGGGATGGCAATTTCAAATAGGATAGTCAGAACAGGTGTCAGTGAAGGTGATCCCGAGAAAGATGAGAAGGAAGTGAGGAAATGAGTTTAGAGGCGATGACTTCTAGCAGATGGAAGAGACAGCACAAAGGCCGGAGTTGACACACGTTCAACAAACACCAAGGAGGTCAAGAAGGAAGGTGGTCAGAGAGCAATGAAGGAGAGAGAGGAGAAGCAGGAGCAGGGAGGCAGCCAGGAGTCAGCAAACCCTGAGGACAGATGGGAGGAGAAGTAGGGGCGATTAGGAAAACCAGCCAGGCAGAAATAAGATGGCTTACACCAGGCAGTAGGAATGGGACATCTGGGAGGTAGTTAGTCTGGATGCATCTTGAAGGTGGAGCTGACGCCATTTCCCTTTGGATCAGATGTGAAGTAAGAGGGAAGAGTCACGGGCCACTCCACAGCTTTGTACTGGAGAATAAAGTTACATCACCTGAGACGGGGAAGAGCAGGTGGTGCAGGTTGAAGAGACAGTCAAGCACTCGGGTTCGGCTATGTGAAGTTTACATGTCCCAGGTTAGTCAAGAGCATGGGAGATGCTCTGGAAACCAAGTGAAAGAAGCAAATGTGGGGAGGCCGGGAGAGCTCGTGGTTGAGCGCTTGCCTTGCAATCACAAGGTCCTGGTTTCAATTCGCAGCCCCGGCCGTGCACCCCCACATGCTGAACTGCGGCTCAACTGGTAACCGCCGGAGGGCTCGGTAGCAAAGGTGCTCGCCTCCCACGGTGGAGGCGCAGGCTGGGCTCCTGCCCCGGGCGGCCCCACGCCCACCTGAGTGGAATGAAACCATGTCACAGCTAGTGATGTACAGCTACGGAGCCTGCTCTGGGCCCTCTAAAATAAATCTTAAAAAAATTAAAAGAAAGCAAGCAAGCAACTTGGGGAAGAGGGAGGGATCAACGGTCAAAGGTTGCTGACAGATCAAGTGAGGGGCTTGAAGCTATCCACTTCAGCAATGGGGAGCTCATTGGTGAGACCTCAGCAGAGCTGCTTCAGTAGAGGAATGAAGGCAGAAAAGCCAGATGAAAATGCATTGAAGAGACACTGGGGAAACATAGATAGGTCGCTGTTTTGAGGAGTTTTGCCCCAGAGTACTGGCGTGGTTGGTGGCCGGGAAAATAGTGTCAATACAAGAGTTTTTATGAATGGGAGAAATAATAACACAATTGTTGGCTGATGGTGATATATGAGGATAGAAGTAAAACAGTGTATTTGATGATGAGCAAGAGAAAGGAGGGAAATCCTGGAGCAATGTCTGTGAATGGCTGAGGAGGGGTGGGGTCTAGCACAGGGATGTGCAGGAGCACAGAGAGCTTACCCGTGTTACGGGAGGGACAGCAGGGTGCATGGTGCAGACCCTGGAAGTGGGCAACTGCAGGGTCAAGCGAACACGGGAGCCTCTTCTAACTGCTTCCTTCTGATTCAAGCAGTTGGAAGCGGAGCTGTTAGCTAAGAGCGAATACAGCTGAGGTAGGGTGAAGGTTGAAAGCGTAGGTGTGAAGCAGGAGAAGCCGGGATGGCTCAGCGGGTTAAGCATTAGCTTTGCAGCCCTGGGGACTGAGGATCGAATCCTGGCCCCGGCCTATATGGACCCATATGCTGAACTGGGGTGTGCTTCCCATACGGGAGGCCCCCAGTTCGGTTCTCACTCCCCTGGTTCAGCTCCCAGCTCACAGGACCATGCCTCCCATGCAGGAGGCCCCCGGCCCAGTTCCTGCGCTGCGTGGCCCCGCCCACCTGTGTGGACCGAAACCATGTGGAGAAAACTGATGATATACAACTATGGAGACTGTTCTGGGCCCACCCCTCGTCAAAAACAATAAAATAAATCTTAAAAAAAAAAAAAAAAGGTGTGAAATAGTCACTAGGAGAGAAAGAGTGGGAACAGACTAGGTAAGATAGTGTAGTTGGTGGTTGGCTTGCAAGGCCCAGTGAAGTTCATGGTCCTGGTCCTTCTCCATCAAACACCACATTGTACGTTTGTGATCTGATTTCAGTGTCAACAAGGAAGCTCTGGTCCAACAGGAGGAAAAAGACTGAATTCAGTTGAAAGCAGTACCCAAATATCGATTTTATGATGAGAAACAATAGGATGGGGACAATTTCACTACCCCCTACTCTGTGTCATTTGTCATAAAGGAAGAGAGGGTGCAACTCAGGGAAGCTTTGTGAATTCTTTTAGTCAAGAGCTCTAACTAAAGAGAGGAAGAGGGAGAGAGAAAGAGAAAACAGAGCTAAAAGGGAGGAAGCGTAAAAGCTATTCTTTCCAGAATGGTACCAGCTAATAATTGGAAGGAATGATAAAAATATAAAATCGCCATTTTGCAGCTCTTTGTATTGATTCAAGGAAAGGTCAACAATGGTCAATAAATAAGGCCATCAGGTGTAAGATGATTGGAGAACATGGTGTTCACACAGGCTCAAAGTACCACTCACATATTAGGTACTAAGGGGAAAGACAGCTTTACCTTGGAGAGATTTGGCGGGTAGCACCTTGGGAAAGGACCAAATTAGCATCAACCTTGTGGACTCCCCAGTGTGATGTGACAGAAGGGTGGCATTATTGGAGAAAATGTTTAACTCAAATCTAATCATAAGGAAACAATCAGACAGTTCCAGAATATGGGACATTCTACAAGACCAATTGGCCTGGCTTCTTCAGAAAAGTCAGTGTCATAAAAGAAAATTGAAAGTGAGAGGACTGTTCTTAATTAGCAAGTGGCTGGAGACCAAAGGAACTTCTTCAGCATGAACCTACTTTGGATCCTAGATCAGAAAATAGAATAGCTATGAGAAGACATTTTGGGGACAGTTGAGGAAATCTGAATATGGGTTATATATTTGATCGATGTTATAGAATTAATATTGATTTTTTTGGAGTGATTTTCATACAATGTTTACAGAGGAGAC
This sequence comes from Craseonycteris thonglongyai, assembly GCA_004027555.1. Taxonomy (NCBI): domain Eukaryota; kingdom Metazoa; phylum Chordata; class Mammalia; order Chiroptera; family Craseonycteridae; genus Craseonycteris; species Craseonycteris thonglongyai. The sequence continues at coordinate 9,698 of PVKE010026560.1, forward strand.
AGCCTTATTCTCACGAGATGTAGGCTGAAGTACTTAGAGGTGAAGGGTTATGATATCAGCAACTTATTTTCAAATGTTTCAGCCAAAAAAATCCAGTGGTGTGTGTGTGTGTGTGTGCGCGCGCGCGCACGCGTGTGTAGGTGTGTAGGTGTGTAGGTGTGTATGAAGAGAGTGAACAATGACCTAATGTGGGGAAATATTAAGAACTGGTGAATCTGAATGGAGACTGTAGGTGTGTTCACTGTTGATTTGAAATTTTTCCAAATACAAGTTAGAGAGAAAAAGTGCATTGTGACAAGCTGAAAGTACTACCCTGAATGCAAGAAAGTCGAAAGGAACAGGGGACCAGAGTCATTTGGTGCCACATGTTCTCTGTTTTTTTTTAAAGCAATGAGTGCTACATTGTTTTCCATTCTTAAAACTTTCCTAAATTCCAGCACAAACAAATAATTCTACAGGAGTTCCAAAAATGCCTGACTGTTTCCACATTCTGGGCAAATATTTTCTGGGTACAAAAAAAACAGAAAGCCCCTAAACAACAAAAAGCTCAAATATCCCCAGGCCCACAGAAAGCAGGACAGGAGCTTCTGATGGCTCCTCCCAGAAATAGCCAGCACCCCGGCCTCTAGTTTCCTCTAAGACAAGCTCAGAGCGTGGCTCACACCAGCAAGTACCAACCATGAAGTAACCAGAGGTCCTGGAAGCCAAACAGAGGAACACAACTTAATTTTCTAACATTCTTCCTTTAGAACTCAAAACTCACCAGCACCCTGAGCCTCATTTCAAACTATGCAGTTGAAGAGAGTACAACTCGGAGAAGGCTCCAAACCTATAACAAGGACTTCAGGATTAAAGGCCCAGAGGACAAGTTTGCTGAGCAAGTTCTAAGTAGGCTGACCAGACGTCCCGTGTTAAATGGGACAGAGAACAGTGATACTGGTCAGCCCAGTCTCACTGGCATAAATTCAAGGTGTCAGTAGGCTGACACATTTAAAACGATAGTACCGTTGTTTTTTGTCCCGTTGAAAACAGGACGTCTGGTTCTAAGAAAACCAGCTGCTTCGCCAGCAGAAGAGCAACCATGTGGCAATTTAATGATGGGTCTTCAGATGTGCAAAGAAAATGGCAACCAGATGCACCCTGCTACCACGAGGACAGGAAGAGAGGAAATGGGTTTGCCATCAGGAAGAAATGTGCTTCTTGGAAGGTTGTTAAAAAGCAGTTGGGCATTACGGGAAGAGAGCGAGGTATATTCTCAAGGTGATTCAAGGCTTGGTCACAAATAAATTTCAAAGAACATTCTTTTTAAAGATTTATTTTATTGTTTTTGACAGAGACAGAGAGCAGTCTCCATAGTTGTACGTCGTCAGTTTTTGATATGGTTTTGTTCCACACGGGTGGGCAGGGCCCACGCAGGGTGGGAACTGGGCTGGGAGCCTCCTGCATGGGAAGCACACCCCAGTTCAGCATATGGGTCCCCACAGGCTGGGGCCAGAATTCTATCCTCGGTCTCCAGGGCTGCAAAGTGAGCGCTTAACCCCCTAAGCCATCCAGGCTTCCCCTAAAGAACATTTTTAAAGGAATTCAAACTGTGAACAATTTTGTTGACCCCCAAACTTCTGGCCTTGTTCAACATAACCAGCAGATGTTTTATTCTTCTATCAATTTTTATTTTTCAAAACCCACCTACCAGGGCTATGAGATGACAAGGGCTTTAGTAGGGGATGCAAACGCTTCCCCATCTGAGAGGCTCTGACCATAAGTGGCATGACAGAAAGTTTATTCCAAAGCAGCCCATCAACCACAGTGAATCTATATTTGGTCACGGGAGCCTGTGGTTGGGTGATAATGGGAGCATTGTTCTGGGGGCGCAGGGGCCTGGACCTGTCTGGACTCCTGACTAACTGCAGCTTGGGCAAATCACCTCACTCCTCTGGTCCTCAGTGTCCCCACCTGTAAAATGAAACTGGACTAGCCCAGAGGTCAGCAAACTCCAGCCCTCAGCCTGCTTTTACAAATAAAGTTTTATTGGAACACAGACATGCCAATTTGGAAATTGACTAGTTCCACCGATAATCTATATATTGTCTCTGATAATCTATATATTGTCTTTTGCACGGTGACAGCATAGTTGTAACAGGGATCACACTACACTTGATCTTAGCTAAAAGGCTGAGAAGAGATGTGACAGGGATGCTATGGTCTGCAAACACTCAAATATTTGCTATCTGGTCCTTTATTGATAGTTTACTGAATCTTTGACTAGAGAATTTCTTAGGCACTGTTTCCTAAGCTTCTTCATGATAAGAATCCCCCGGGAGGTAGGGAAACTTGCTAAGAATACAGATTAGCAGGTCCTGCCCCCGGAAATTGTGATTGAGTAGACTCAGAGTTGGGTCCAGCCATCTCTGTTTTTAAGTAGCATTCTGTCACCTCCTGGCAAAAGGCCTTCCTAGGGGCCTTTCAAGCTCTAAATTATATCAATACATTATTGAGTGTGTTTATCACTTTGACTTTATCCTTCAAATTCTGTTTATTTTGATAAGTACACTAATGAGTCTGGGCAAGAGGATGAAGGTAGAAGTGAGGACAATAGTTAAAATATGCTTGAGGGAGAGGGGACGTCTCTTTCGAGTAAACAATCTTCCACACAATTCACTGTCCAATCAAGTGTTGGCACCCTCTCAGGTCTGAAGTCAGCCCCATTCCTTTCCCTTTTATTGCTGTGCTCCCGATAACCTGTCTCAGAAAGTTACCTCTTTCTGTTTGTAAGGGAGCTTACTTACAGGTCCTAACAGGGCAGGTTACACGTGAGAGTTTTAAGTGGAATGATCCACAGTCAAAATGATTTGACTTTCTATGAACCCCTGGAAAAGCAGGACCAAATGTGTTCATCACATGAAAGCAGAAGATTAATATCATCCCAAGGGCTCAAGCCATGATTTATGATGCCAATTACTTTTGTTTGCTTTTTGCTTTGGTTCATCTGTGTTTCTCTCGTTCACCCACACCCGACTTTGTCATCTGTGCCAGGCTATGTCCCTGACAGCCAAGGCTGTCCAAAGAGCCTCCATAAGTTACCTCCCCTACCCTCCCAACCCCTGCCAGATCCCCTTTTCCACAAAACTAGAACCTCACAAGGCTGGCTCAGTCTTCCTTGCACCTTTATAAATTTATTATGTGTGGCTGGGAGCTGAGCCCTTTGTGAGGACGAGGAGAAAAAGATTCTTACATACGCTGGCCTCCGCATTTATGTTGGGTTTGAGGAAGCCACTAAGGTCCTGAGAAAGCAAGTCTGAGAAGTCCCAGGCCTTGCGTTTTGATGGCGCTTACTCAGCGGGCAAGTAATGCCTTCTGATGGGCTCACAGCGCCACCTCTTGGCCTCCCGCTAGCAGTGCCCTGGACTCGAAGTGATCTAGAGGGCAATGTGCTATCTGAGGCGACCTGCAAGGAAAATCCTGAAGCCTTTACTGAAGCAGGCCTCGTTGGAGGTTGACTTTCCGATCCTGACTCCAATAGGAGCTCCCACAGGCCGCTAAGGTTAGGGAGTTTCATCTTTACACGCTCTGAATCCACCTTGCTCCAGTTTAATGGCGATCTTTCCACACATATTTCAGGAAATGACGTGTTAGAAAATATCACTTAAAAATAGTCATTTGAGTCCCCGCACATGCGGGTAACTTTGAGGCACCTCCTGGTCGTTTTGGGGTGAACTACAAATAGCAACAAACCAAATATACAAAAATTGGTTTCTGGCAGAGAATTGCAAATCTAGCCAAACAGATTCTGTTGGAGATATATTTGTTCTGAGAGTTCAGAGACCAACAAAACAGAAAGACTGGGAAGGATAAAGTGAGCAGCAGGGAAAGTAAAAAGAAAATAGGGGATGGTGCCCAAAGAAAAAGCAAGTCCTATTTTTCTAAAGCATATTTTTGTCCATTGTTTCCTTTCATGCCTATTTGGGAACAAATAATGCTCTGCAGAGAAAATTAAAAAAAAAAAAAATGCAAAGCAGCCAGACCAGAAAGGAACAATTTAATTTCATAAACAGTAAAGCAAAAGTGAGTTTGAGCTGCTTTGGAGTCCAGTGTGGAGTTTGTGCAAATCAGCCAATGATACGTGTTTATGCCTAAATAAATGAACACCAAGTCTTCTATTAAACACAGGTGTGTACCCCTTCCCCATCACCCGCAGCTCCTCACACACACACGCCTTGTAGATTTAGAAAGGGATTGAGAATTAACTGGATATGGTAAGTACAGTCATACTTTGGAATTTGAACTTAATCCATCCCAGAACCCTGTTCAAGTTCCAAAGTGTTCAAGTTTCAAGACAAAGGATAAAGCTACAGGCCGTACAGTCGATATGTCCCATGCGAACAACGTGTTGGCGTTTGGATTTCAAAGCAGCGTTCCGATTCAGAGGCAAAACTTGCTTGATTTTTTTCGTTTGGATTCCAAGCTGTTCGGGTTTTGGGGCGTTCGGATTCCAAGGTATCACTGTATAGGAAAAGAGTGGTCTTGTCTCTCCTGAAGTTTCCTCTCTGTAATATTAACATAAAGAGCCTGGCTTTGCAGAGGAGGGTCTTTGGCCACACCCAGGGGCCCTGGTCTCATTCCGTGGCCTTCACTCCAAAGTGTTCTTGTTGAAAGTACAGACCCTGAGCAGACAGACCATCAGCGACACGTAGGCCCTGTTCCCTTATCTGTGTCATGAGGATGCTAACAGCAGTACCCACCCACCTCGGAGGGCGGTTCAAAGACTACATAATACAAGTACAAGGCTTAGAAGAGCAAGTGAGCACTGTAGAAAGCTGTGGCTCTTCCTACTATTACCCCAAGATCAGAGCTTCTCTTCCTTGTCGTGGCCGATTTCATGTGCTCTCACCCTGGTGTTTCCACTGTTGGCTCTCATCTATGTGAAGGGATTGCTCGCCATCCGGGGTTAAGCCTTATCTTAACAAAAAGTCACTCCTCTGCTTCCCTCTGGACAGCGATAAGGGCTGTGGGGGGTGGGGTTGAGAGTGGGCTCCTTGGGGGGTCTTCTCTTAAGAGTAGATAACTAAGAGATTTCAGCAGGCCCCTGGGAACAACTCCCCCACCCCTTATGTCCAGCACAGTTCACTAATCAGTGAGGAGCTTGTGTGACCCGGGAGTAATTTCTTCAGGACGAAACCCAGCACATCTTTGGAACCGGGGACAATTTTACTCATTAAGAGCAACATACAACATATCTTCCGTAGTACGAGGGGTCTTGGCTAGGTCAGAGCTGTGATCCATTAGCGGCCTCTCTTCCATCCCACAAGACTAGCTTTGTGCCTGTGTCTGCGTGACACTTTCTGAATGGCTACCCACTGGGGGTTTAGGGAGATGTGAACAGGGGTTTGGATGGGACCAAGGGACCCCACGGGGAAAAATTTGAACCTTGTTGACAATCATAGTTTGTTAACAATGTATCTGGAGGTCTGAGACCCTGACAATAGCCAGGCTAAGGAGAAGGACAATGGAGACCCTGAGATAAAGGAAGGAAGGAAGAAAGGAAGAAAGGGAGGAAGAAAGGGAGGAAGCAAGCAATTCCTGAATGGGGAGCTCTGGATGGACTGGCCAAACTCAGCAGGAGGTGTTTAAGTCAGGGAGGAGTAGTGATACCAGATAGTAGGGGGCTGTGCTTGCCCCTCCCCCAAGCCCTCCTCCCCCCACCCCCCCACCCCACCCCCCGAGCCCAGGAGAGCCTACCTACTCTAAAGTGAGGACTTGGGATATAAAGGAAAGACATGAACATTGTGCGCTCCTAGGATCCTGTCCTGTGACACAGGCGAGGCCTGGACAAGGATGGTCAGCAGGACAGAAAGGGCCCCAAGGCCAGCCATGACCCCAAATGGCAGGACACAGGGCTCACAGAGCTGCCAGACATGAATTTCATGCAGGGGGACACTATTCCTTACTGGCACCTGAAGAAACGCAAGAGAAAGGCTTGCTGCTGGACCCTCCCCTGGGCAGGGCTGCTGATTCAGCGAACTTGGGACAGGCTGAGAGTTTCATGAGCTTAGGAGAATGGAGGGTTTTTCCAGAACAGCATAGGGTGATAAAGCCTTGGAAAAGACGGGACAGCCAATTGAGGGAAGGGGCAGGCCTGGTTATCTAAAATCTGACCATTTCTGCAACTATGACCTCAGTTCTCAGTGTCTGGTGACACCTGGGGCCACCTGTTTGCATTATGCCCAACAGCGTGTGACTGAGCTATCGTATATTTTGCAGCAGAAATGCAACATCACACTCCCTTTTGAAATGAAACCTGAGGTTTCAAAAATGTCTAGAGACAACTTGGCATTGCCTGTCCGATTCTGAGAGCTTGCTTTCATTCTCCTCCGGATAAGGAAGGATGTCAGTGAAATAATACAAGCAACTTGGCGTTCAGGGAGCCACAGATCCTGGGGTGGGGGTTAACGCACCAGAGGGGTAGGGAAGGCAGGGGACAGGAGAGCTGAGGCAAAGTGGTGGGCCAGCTGCCTAGGCCTTAGACCCTCCCCTTCATCGGGGTTACACCCCTCTCCTTCCAGGGAGCCTTGCTCCCTTGTCTCTGGGCTGCGTTGGCTTCCACAGTCACTGCCCACCACCGATACCAAGTTTGCCTCACATTTCCTCTCTTCACTTGTCAGGACTTCGCCTTCCTGTGCTCTTTACCACAATATCAGATACATATCTGAATTACAGCTGATATATTGCTGTATGCAAATAGATCAGACATGTGTGGTTTTCACGGTGGGGTCCCAGAGTCAAGTCCTCAACTCAAAGACTGATTCTTGCAAACGTGTCCCAAGCCTTTCCAGGCATGAAAGCTACCTGTGGATCCCCACCTTGGGCATCAACCTGTTAGAAGTTCAATTCCTGATCTGGTCTTCAACTTGGTGTGGAAACCATGACTTCACTTGTAGTATAGTGAGTACAGGTCTGGAATGCAGAGCCAGACAGACCTGAGTTCAAGTTCAAGCTTGTCTGGAGCATGGGACACAGGCCTGCAGAGCCTCCAAGGCCACACTGTGAAGGAGGGCATCTATGGCATCTGATAGGGCTCTCGCCGAAGTGCCAGGGAAAGAAATCCGTGTCAAGTGTGGCAGACACCCTTGTGCATCTGCCCAAGAGCCACTCCCCAGCCCTTCCTTCTTGTAAGACAGACCCCTTCACACACAGATGCTGCGATTTGAACGTTTCTTCCCCATCACAGGAAGAAGCACTGGGGGGGGGGGGGGGATACTGCTTTTCTGCCCTTGGCCCCTTGGGTGTGTAGAAGTGTTGCAGCCCCCTTGAAATCCTGGGGGGTTCCCCCGTGCTGACAAAAGCAGAGTGAAAAGAAGAAAGAACCAGTGTCCTGGAAGACGTGGTGGAGCTGCCCAGTTAGACAACCCTGGATTCCACCATCCACGGGGCTCTTATCACAGGAGATAATAACCTCCGTGTCGCCACCGCTTTCAGCTGGCTGTTCTGAGGCTTGCTATGGAGTCAGTCTGATACGAAGGCATTTTGCCAAAGTCCATGTAAGAACTTCGTAACGTTAACGGTCTTTCTTCGCTGTGATTTTCACCGACCACTCAGGACGAACTATTTCTAGGCATCCTGCTAATTGAAAGGAAAGACCCGGGTGGTCTAGACAGGCAGCCCCCACCCCTCACCCCTTCCCCAGGGTCTGTGCCCATCAGCCTCTAGAGACACTCAACATGAAACCCCGAGGTAGTGTTTTAACCAGCTATCTCCACACACCTCAAATCTTCTTCACACATCCCCAAATGGAAGATCAAACGAGCCTTTTTCACAAGAGTAAGAGAGAATTGTGTTTAGAGTTACAAAGGACCCGGGCACAGGTGATGGTTGATGGTGCTCTAAGATGAACCATCTTCAAAGAAGTGAAAATTCCAGGAGCATTTCTCTCCTCACCTGTGTGACTGCGGTGGCAATGTTTGTAAAAATACATTTGTATTCTCCCTCATTCTGTTTGATCCACTGTGTCGTTACTGGAGTTTCTGGGGGGCTGGTGGTGACTAGAATCTTGGACACGCATGGGCGCCTGGGCCGGAATGGCTGCCCGGTCCCCTCCCTTAACCCCACACCCTGTCACCCAACCTGCCTCCTCCTGCCAAGAATGAAGCAAATGCTAGGGCCTGACTACAACGTAGGTACCCACCCACCTTTACAGTTTTCCTTCCTCGGTCAATAATGTGTCCTTTTAGACTCTTGGTTGAATACGATGCTTTTTCTTTCTGCTCCCATTGTAACTCCCTCAAATTCTTGTTTAAATCAAAAGTAAATTTGAGAGGCCAAATTACTGATGGTGCCCTACTAAAATCATTGGGCCCAACAAGACACCTGGGAGAAACAGTGGGAATTCAGAGGGAGAGAAACAACAAAAGCAAGCTCGTTGCTTTGTGCCCCTTTGATTTTTGCAAATGGAGCCTTTTCAGACCAACAACCAGGCTCTCCAGCTAGGGGCAACGCACCTGGAATTGGGGTTCACCTGCAAAATGACATATCTTGGGACCTCAAAGAGGCGTGAGGAAATATTCGATACCTTGTTTCTGGTGGCTCCCACATGACCATATTCATTTGTCAGAAGTCATAGGGTTATGCACATAAACAGAGTAAACTTTATTAACTGTAGATTTTAAACTGGATTTAAAATAAAGTACAAAATAGAGTACTTGTTATTGTACATGTCCAAATCCAGCCTGTTAGAGTAATGTCATTTCGTTACCTTCTCTAAGGGCATACGCGTTTTTTAAATGTTTTATTTACCTTTATTCTATTTTGTCTCCCAAGTTTCTTCTGGGAAATACCACTTCCAATGCTACAGACTTGAATTCACTATGGCATCGTTGTGAAATGAACATCTAGTCGTTATTTTAAAAATTGTTGTATCCTGGGTCCGAAAGAAAAGGCTAAGAAGGATCTTAAAAGTGACACAGGGAAAGCCGGGATGGCTCAGAGGGTAAAGCGCTTGCTTTGAAGCCCCGGGGACCAAGGATCGAATCCCGGCCCTGGCCCAGGCGGACCCACATGCTGAGCTGGGGTGTGCCCCCAGTTCAGTTCTTGCTGGGGCCTATGAGGGAGGCTCCCGGCCCAGTTCCTGCCCTGCGCAGCCCTGTGCTCACCTGTGGAGTGAAACTATATGGAAAACTAATGTCAACTATGGAGACTGCTCTGGGCCCTCCCCCTTCTCTCTGTCTCTCTCTGTCTCTGTTTCTCTCTGTCAAAAATCAATAAAATAAATCTTAAAAAAAAAAAAAAAGCGACACAGTTACCCAGACATGGCCTTTTCTCAGAGCAGTTTGTTTCATCTGGCACACCTCGGAGCAAATTCCTTAGAGTGGCCTAGCGCTGACATCACAGGACAACCACTTATCTTTCCTGCTTTCAGGTTTTTTAGCTGTAAAATGTAGACTACACGAGATTAACCTCATTTGTGCCAGCCCCGTCTGCTGCTAGTGCAATGCTTGAGACGTTGCATTGAGAGAAGACCAGTGATGTCCCCCCCAATGCCGTCCAGTGACCCCGGCTTTCGGGGGCTGGAGAATTTAGGTGGTGACGGCTCATGCCCATTTGCGATCTTAGTTCCATGTGGATGGGGACCTGCTTGTTTAGTTCCCTTCTGTACCCTTAGCACAGGGGAAAGGAGACAGCATTCAGCGACGAACGTTGCAAATGAATGCATGAATATACCGATGCTTCGTAGGGCTCTGCACAGCTCTAAAGATGGACACACTGAGGGGTCACTGGGATCGCTCAGCGGTTGAGTGCTCGCCTCGTAATCGTGAGGTCCGGGAACTGAATCCCGTCCCCGGCCTGTGCAAGCCCATATGCTGAACGGTGGTGCAGCCGGTAACTGCCAGGATGGCTCAGCAGGTGACGGTTCTCGCCTCCCGTGCGGGAGGCCCCCAGTGAGTATCCCACCCTGCACGTCCCCATATCTACCTGTGTGGAATGAACATGTCACAACTAACGATGTACAGCTATGGAGACTGCTCTGGGCCCTCCCCCCTTCTTTTACTCTCTATCTCGCTCTCAAATCAATAAATTAAATCTTAAAAAAAAAAAAAAAAAAAAGAAAAGATGAGAAGACTGAAACCGGGACAGGGGGTCGTCCTCACGTGAGGCGTGTCCCTGGAAAGAGTGAGTGTCTGTGAAGGGTCTTCCTGAGACCTCACCACACAGATACTTCTCCCCACTACCTTTCATGGGTTTCCTTCCCCTGGCCTCACATTTAGACTGTAATTAAGATAGAAACACTCCCAGGCAGTATAAACCATTTAGCTAGTGATAATAGTGTTCGAATGTCTCTGACTAAAAGCTCTGAAGGCATGTTTTATTAGAGAGGGTGACAGATAGCGTGGCTTGCTTAAGGGCACCAGGAACTGGTTTGCTTCCCAGAGGACAGCAGAGCAAATTGTGCTGGTTCCATCAGTGCGTCCAGGGCCTGCCTTGCCCCCGGAGCCCACCTTGAGTTTCAGGGCTCCATACGAACCCCACCTCTCCGTGAGCACAGCGAACCAGCACAGAGGTGGGCAGCTTGGCTTTAGGGTGTCACCAAACGGTTTCAGCACTTGAAAACTCTATAACCTGGGTAGTCACCCTCCCATCCAGATGGAGCACATTTCCATCACTGCCAAGTACTTCCCACATGCGCCTGGGAAGTTAATCCCCAACCCAGCGCCCTAGGGAGCCGCTCATCTGCTTACTGTTGATATAGATTTGTTTCTCCGTCTTTAGAAGGTCATATGAATGGCTTATTTCACCCAGCATGATCTGTTTGAGACTAAGAAAATTGTTCTGTGACTAAGGAAATTGTTCTGTGAATCAGTTTACTGTTGGGTAGTATGTCAGCATGGCTTTTGTTTAACAACAACAAAAAACCTGCTTTTGTTTATTTTATAGTTTAAGTAACCAAGTTTGCTTATTTGGCTTGTTTTTTAATATAACATTATATGTATTTTTTAAAGACCTATTTTTATTGTTTTTTGACAGAGAGAGGAAGATAGACAGAGAGAGAGACAAAGAGAAGGGGGAGGGCCCAGAGCAGTCTCCATAGTTGACAGCATTAGTTTTCCATATACTTTCACTCCACAGGTGCGCACGGGAACTGGGCTAAGAGCCTCCTGTATAGCACCCCCGAAAGAACTGAACTGGAGGCACACCCCAGTTCAGCATATGGGTCCACATGAGCCGGGGCTGGGATTTGATCCTTGGGTTCCGGGGCTGCAAAGCAAATGCTTAGCCCACTGAGCCATCCCACCTGCCTCAACATTATATTTTAATAAAAGGATACTCATGCATCTATTTATTGAAAAGACACAGAAAAATACGAAAGAGATAGTAAAAATTACCTGCAATTCAAACAGCTAGAGACAGCCACTGTGAAAGTTTTACTATTCGTCTTTACAGACATCTTCCTGTACACACACACGCACAAGCATACTGAGACAAGGATTTTTTTCAATAGTTTCAAATCTTTTATTCGTTTTTTTACATTGCCATTTTAATTTTGAAAACTTTTTGTATTATACAATCAAAAGCACACACACATATATTTTTGAATAAATGAAGTTATACTATTCTGTCCTGTGCCCCGACCAGCGGGGCACGACAACGCGGCGCGAGGGGGATCCCATGGAGGACAAGAGACAGGAGACACGAAGAAATGGAGGCAAGACAGGATTCTGATCAAGCCTCCAAACTTTATTTCGGCTACAGCGGCATATATACTGTAGGGACAAAGGAGGGCAGGGCTATCTGTTTGGCGGGGTATATGTCAAAAGGTGATTGGTTGGGATAAGTGGCAGTTTAGGATTGGCGGAGGATGGGCGGGCTCTAGCGAGTAGTTTAAGTGAGGGAGGGGCAGGAGTCATACGGGAAAGGTCACTGAGCAGAAAGTTTTTAGCTCCAGGCCAAACCACAGGGGATGTATGTGACTTCTGAACTGGTGCTCTTTTGGGGAAGTCGAAGTTCTTAGAAATGGAGTTTTCTTTGTTAACCTGGATGGTCCCCAACATCTCCTCCCTTTTTCTCTATTTAGAGGGCGGGCTTTAACCGATTGGGGGAGTAGTGACTTGGGTCCTCCCGTGGGCTTTCCAAACCCACTGGCAATGGCTCTCGGTATCTTTTGGGGAGGAGAGGCAGAGCCGATGGATTTTTTATAGATACCAACCTCTATGCAACCCAGGTATACTCACAGGAAAATCCAGAGAGAGTCAAAAGAAAATTTTGTGACCTTCCCTTGCAATGCTTTGCTCTGCACCCAGATCGGTACCCATACCATTCCCGTAGGGGTAGGTAAGCATTTCTCTGGTCATAATGCTGTCCCTAAAGGGAGGGAGGGATGGCGGGACTCATAGTCTTGTTCTAGGTCAGCCATGGCCAAACGATGATAGTGAACCTGGATAGGTCTGGCCAGTGCGCTATCAATCTGCCGTTTAACAAAATCTGTTAGTTTTCTAAAGGCCCAGGGGCCGAAGGATAGGACTAGGATA
>PVKE010026561.1:0-22212 GCA_004027555.1 Craseonycteris thonglongyai
CGAGGATCGAATCCCGGCTCCGGCCCAGGCAGGACCCACGTGCTGAACTGGGGAGTTCCCACAGTTCGGTTCTCTAACTGTCTCTGTCTCTGTCTCTCTCTCTATCTGTCAAAAAGTAAAATAGAAATAAATATGCACTGAAGACAAAAAGATAATTTCTCTCTATAAATGTGAAAAGATAAAAAAAAAAAAAAAAGAGTAATTATGATAAGAACTCTGAAGAAAATAGACAATGAGATGAAATAGATATCAATGGAGGAATGCAGAGGAGGGGGATATTGCATAATAGCTTACTATTTTTCTTAAATTTAAAGGAAATTTAAAAATCAACAAGAACCTGGAAAGGAATTTAAGATTATGTAGAAATTAAAGTTAAATTAAATGCCTTGTGACAAATGACTTCAGCAAAGTATGATTTAGGATATAAGAGTAAGTAAGAGGCTTGGGTTAGGAATAAAGTTGTAGGAATTGATCCCATGTGTAATTTACCTGCTGAATGATCTTGGGAAAGTCATCAAACCTGTTCATATAATTCATTCACTAATTAACTACACAGCTTTTAGTTGTCTATAAATGCAAGTTACTCTGCTTGGCACTGAATGAGAGTGGTCCAAGAAAATGAATGTGAAAATGAGCAAAGAATACTTTCTACACTTTCTATAATATGATATTAGTATAAGGCTAAAAAGGAATTATATGTATCAAATTCACATCTGCAAATCTGAATTCTAATCTCAACACTCTAGCTATTTGACCTTGAGTCGGCCAAATAACCTGTTAGTGCAGATTGAGGTGGTGGTGTTCACACTGGGTTCCCTAGAACATTCAGTGTTCTATGAATTTCCCTCTCCATCCTTCTACCCTTCACTCCCACTTTCAGCTGCCCCAGAACAAGGTAGGAGGGGAGTTCTAAAACTTCATTCTGAAATCAATCAGAAGAGTTCTGTTTTCATCCATTCTAATACTGGGCTTTCCTGTAATATTTCCTGAACATGAACAAAAAAAGAAACATGCAGCTAAACACATTTGAAAACTTGCTCATTTGTTTATTTATTTGTTTGTTGAAAAAGGTAAAAGAGTTAAAACTGATTTAAGACAGATTTCCATTCTGGTGATGAAAGAACTATGAGAGAGCTGCAGAATTATTGCAAAGGATTTTCACATAGAAGCATATACCAAGCATTAGAATATATGTCTTAAGCAAAGGGGAGGGAGGTGTGTGTGTGTGTGCCAGAGATAGTACATACATATTTTGATTTTTTAAATATAAATAATTCATGCTCATATGGGAAAAATTCAAACAGTATAATGGGCCATAATATAAAAAGAAATGCCCCCTTTCTATCACACTAATTTTGATTTATTATATATTCTTCCAACATTTTTCCACACTTTTGGCAGCAGAGTTGTATAGTTTTTCACACACAAAAGAAATTCTACTGTGTGTCCCATGCTGCAATTTGATGTTCTCTCAATACAGCTTGGACATTTTCTGTATCATTAGGTATTGGCCTTACCATCTCTTTTAGTACTTTGAAATATTTTGTTATATGAATGTGGCATAGTTTATTTAGCCAATCCACTGCGGGTGGACATTTGGTTTGTTCTCATGATCTATCTTCATCTTTGCTATTACAAAGATGCCACCAATTTTCAATAAATGTGGGAGCTGCTCTGGCAGCTGCTGTGTTGTGTGTTTTTCTCAATCAAGGTATAATTCAAGTACAAATACTCATGGCAATATTCGACACTTAAAGGAAATCTTCTTGTTAGAATCAGTTGGTAAATACTGAGTTAGGAATTAATTATAAGCTTCAGTTTAGCATATGATGTTTTGAAGTATAACAGGCAATAAAGTTTATTAACAAATGAGATAAATGAATGCCCTTATCTGGTGCTCACTGAAATTCATTCATTGATGCAGCAAATTCATTTTTGAGCACTTATTCTATGTTCAGAATGGGTGACACATGAATAGAAGATGACCCTTTGCTTGTAGCATTTGTGGGGAAAACAGTCATATTAACATAAATTGCAATATAATGTAGCAAATGCTACATGGAAGAGCTGCCCTGGGATTTTGCTATTTTAGTATAAACACTGAAAAGGGTGTACCAGAGCTGCTGCTCTCTTATCCAATGCTTGTAGGCAATAGTTCTTCAGGCATTTTTAGTAACTGTTCAATGTTTTAAGCAGAATGAAAAAAGAAAACAAATTTGGCGAACAAGCTCCAATTTTCATGTACTTTGCGATCATTTTCTATCTGTTACTCACATATGTTTTGTGTTTTTTTTTCTAAATTAAAGGAAGAATTGATCTTTCTACTCTGACCTCTCTAGCAAGTTCTATGCTCCTTTATATATCTTTATGTGTCATTGCATTGCAGCAAAGAGGTTTTTCTTTGCAAGAGGTTGTCTGTGGTAAATTCAGACTAACACTTAACAATTTAGCCACTTATATTTGACTCTCTATCCAAATTTAGGCCACATTGGATACTAGTTAGTGTCTTTTCTTTGATCAGAAGACTCCTTTTAGGATTTTTTTTTTCTTGGAAGGAAAAACAGGGACTATGTAGGAACACATATTTTACTGTTGTCAATGAAGCTTTGAAATGTATCTAAAATAATAATAATAATAATAAACAACAGCTAACATACATTAAATCCTTACCACTGCAGTGTTTTTCTTACTATATTAAACTCTTTATGTGAATTATCTTATTTAATTCTTATAGCAATCATTACCTCTAAGTTACACTCCTGACAAGTATGAGACATGAGAGAAAGTAACTCACAACATCATACAACCTATAAACTCTAAAGGCAAAATTTAAATCCAGGTCTGTCTAATTCCATTGTACAAATTTCAGCCACCACACAATACCTCCAAAATTAAAAGTTATTTTCAAATCTGGATAGCATTGATAAATCTAAACCATGTACATATCTCTCACCCTTCATCCCAACCCATCCCCACACAAAAAAGAAACATTTCCTGGACTTCAGAAGAAACTCCCCACCTAGATGCAAGGAGTAAAAATAATGTTTGTTTTAGGAGGAAGTCTGAATATATTTGAGATATTTAGGTTTTATACCTATTTTCCCATGTTGCTTTCCAGCCTTAAGGTCTTTGTGAATACTAAACCCTCAGCTATTTTTACGAATTTCTACTGAACTAGACTGGAGGAACAAGCTAATGCCCACAAAGTAACTAGCTTGATAGATAAAGACCCAAGGAAGCGAAAAAATAAAAAATAAACTATATTAGAGTAGTATTTGTCTAATTCCACATCACCAAATGCCATATTTAGAGTAAACAATCTCTCTCAGATATGCAGGATATAAATCAGCAATGAAAGACTTGGCCCAATCTCTCTGCTGGAAGTATTAAGAGACTATACCCAGTGGTGTTAGGAAGATATGTGTTTGACTACAATCTTGAAATCCTGTGAGAAAGAGTGCTAACTGGCACCATTTGGTTTTTTGTGTGTGTGCTTGTTTGTTTGTGGGCTTTTTGTTTGTTTGTTTGTTTGTTTAGATCAGCCTCCTTGCTTATATAATGTGGTTGGGGTAAAACCATTCACATTTTATGAAGTCATCTAGTAGCAATTATACCTATCATTGAATTAGAATTTTTTTGCAAAATCTTGCTCTCATATAATCCATCTCATTTTATTGATTTACAATGTTGTTCTGAAAATAGACAAGTGTAACTTTTTGTGCCTTATCCAACCAAATCACTCTTTGATAAAATTGCTTTCCTCTTTGTTTGTACACATTTTTTTCATTTTCTGATGACATCTGCACATGTGAGTGTAAACGTCATCATTGTTGACGTTTCCAAATAGTTGAAAGTTCCAGCTGTTAGTCTAACATTACCAAGGAAGAGAGGAACAAAAAATATATATAACTAGTTCCCTACTTTCTCATTACAAAAGAGATAAATTGAATGGTTAAACTTTATTGATAATTACACTTTAACAAATAAGAAATTTTTAGCAAGCAATATTGAAATATTCACAGTTGTCTTTATCATGTTAGGATAAGGAAGTGATCAGGAATTACAACTTGGGAAAGTTCAGATAAAACACAAAAATTCCATGACCCAGAAAAATCATTGAAAATATGCAGAATTTCATGAAAGGCATTTCCTTGAAGTTCAAGAACATTTATAAAATAAGTAGCAATTATTTCTTAGATGAGACCCTCGACAGCTGAATAGTTCTGGTTCCTATTGCTCATTAAATAAAATCTAGGACAGTTTAACTTTTGGTAAGAAGATTCTGTAAGTTGCTCCTCTGTTTAATTACTTGAGAGTTAATATCTGTTTCAATTTAGCAGTAAGGAAGAAACACCAATGATGAGTCTATGTGATGCAAGAAGTAGGAAGATGCTCTCTATTATCCACCTCCATCATTTAAGATCCTTATACAATTACTTAGCAAAAGTTTAATATTGAAGAGAGCTATAACAAATGGATGCAGAAGTATAACAAATAAGGAAACTACTCCATGTACTAGATATACATCAATTTCAATCACAGTTAATAATTGAACACCTATCATGCTAATACCACTGTCCTCGTTTTCGAAGTGTTTATGATATTGCTTAATTTCTGAGAAAAAAATTATAATCTTTAGGAAATGTCTTAGTCATCTAGGACATAATCAAGCAGCATCATTTCAGCTACCTGTTCAAACTCACTGTGCATCAGTGGATTCTCTATTTGAGGAAATAAAACTCACATAACCATGTCCCATTTTTAACTTTTAAACTTAAAATCAACCCAAATGTATATTATTCTTAAATCATTTGAAAACTTCTCCCCTTGAAGATAATCACTGGTTCAACTACAGAGAAGAAATAATACGATAACCAGTTTTTATTTTTCCAAAAGGATTAAAAGCAGTATTTTTTATTTTATTTATTTATTTTATATGTGTGTTTATTTATTTGTAATTCTAACAGTAGTAATTAAACAAATATAAACAGGCAAAGAGAGACTTAGTAGATGACAGTCTTTCTTTCAAAACAGTTAACCAAATTAGTCTTTCTTTTTCCTCAAATATCAATGAAATCTAGCCTCTTTTATTGACTAAATGAGAAGATAACTATCTCCCTATTCCAAGAAGCTATGATAGTGTCTTTGCTGTTTTTTTAGCCTGGTGTTTTCCTCATCAAGTGTGTCTTCCACAGACAATGACATGGTGTCTTGGGGAAATTGAGGTCAAAAGGGAATATACCACTCTGCCTGCCAGGCTCCCTAGTATGTTATTTCACCTGCTGGGCACCAAAACTTACCTCCAGAGTTCAACAAACAAAGTGCTTCCTTGATTAATCACATACAAGCTCCTGTACCCAGGGGTGACAGGGTGATGATGATTCCTTGATACATATCAAGAGATTTCACCATATAAAGGTGATGTTACCATTGCCATCGCCCCTCCTAGTAGACAAAGTTCTAACCTACAGTGTCTAACCACAGCTAGCTTGTGTTGATAAGATTACAGAGAGGCATGTAATTTGACACTAAAAACAACAGTGAAAAACTTACAAATTTGCTCTTAAACTTCTTTTATTCTTCTGAAACAAAATGATAAATCATGTTTTATTTTCTTTTAAGGTGATCTGTTTTCCAAATTTTTTCAGTTTTCTTAGCATTATTTTTTCATATTTACTACTTGAAGAAACAATGAAATTGCATTGTGCACAGCACATTCTTATTCCATAGCTCCCAAAATGTCACCGGTATGCAACCAGTCTTTGTTTGCATAACTCACCGTCAACATTCCTGGGGAAGACGGGATGGCTCAGCAGGTTAAGTGCTCACTTTGCAGCCCCGGAGTCAGAGAATCAAGTCCTGGCCCCGGCCTGTATGGACCCATTTGCTGAACTGGGTGGGGTGTGCTTCCCATGTAGGAGGCCCCCGGTTTGGTCTTTCATGAGGGAGGCCCTCAGCCCAGTTCCTGCCCTGTGCAGCTCCCCACCCCCACCTGTGTGGAACAAAACCATGTCAAAAACTGATGATGTACAACTATGGACACTGCTCTGGGCCCTCCTCCTTCTCCCTCTCTCTCTCTGTCTCTGTCTCTCTCTGTCTCTATCTCTGTGAAAAACAAAATAAATAGAATAAATATTTTTAGAAAATATTCCAAACCCTCTTTGTCATAAGCCAGTGATTTCTGTTTATTTATCTGGGAAACGTTTATTGAGCAGTCATCTCACTCTATGCTGGATACCATTCTAGATACCAGAGATAAAATAATGAGCAAACCAAAAATAGATTTCAGTGGAATGGAGAAGACAACAATTTTTTAAACAATCATTTTTAAGTGTATAATAAAAATTGTAATATGTATAAGATAAAAAATTTTATTCAGATGAGAGATCTTCCAAGTCTGATCTATTCAGAGGAATCTGAAAAGATACCGGTATCCTTGTTGAAATGAGCTTGGTAACAAGCATCAATTCCTGAACAGAAAAATTTTTTTAAATTATGTATTGGATTTGCATGGCACTTATTAACACTTCTAGGTTTCTATATCAAAATAGTGTTATTGTCAAAATATTTAATGTGCAGTTGTTCTTGGGGGAAATGAGCTTAAAAATAAGAGTTGTCAGGGGAAAAAATCACATTTATATACATTGTCTGTAGTTTGTTTTTCTATATTTTGATTATTTATCTACCACTCCTACCTAAAATGACAGAGATTAGAGACTGACAAAGTCTTTGGGTTTTATCCTATCTGATGATAATATCTTATTTAGTAGTTAAAACTCCATGATTAGACCTCATTCCATATTAGCTTTCTCTGCAGCACATCGAAGCTTCTGGCCCTTGGAATCAGACATACCGAGCACCAACCTTGTTGCCTCCACCTGCTAGATGTATGATCTTAGACAAATTACAGCAACTTTTGGAACCTCAGTTATCTTTGTTTTAAAATGAAAATAATGTTTTTATCATAGAGTGTTCATGGGAAAATATTTTGATAAATAATTATGTAGTACTTAGTGTGTTCCAGACATTGTTTCAAGAATTTCCCAATATCCACTCAATTAATATTCTTAACAGATCTATAAAGAAGGTTCTCATATGTCTTTTCATCACACTGTATATGTGACCTGGTCAAGGTCATAAAACTAGTAAGAGCCCAAACCTTATGCTCTCAGTCATTTTTATCATTGTCTCTTAATACACATAAAGCACCAGATGAAATGCCAAAAATATTGCAAACATTTATAAATGTTAATTACTATTCCCTTTAACTATGTACATATCTATGTTCTGATGTTATTCCAACTCTCCCCAGACTAATATTATTTTATAGGTAAAGAATGGTATCTCTTCGTCCTTTTCTTTATTTTTTCCTTTGCCTCTTTCATCTAAATTATCATTTTTGCTATTTTTCTCTCTCTCCTCTGTACTCATTAATTCCCTCTAATATAAAGACATATGCTGTCTCATTCTTAATTTTATTATGATAGACTAGTAGAAAAAACAAAAATACTATAAAATACTTATAGACTTGTGTAATATCTAAATTGAATATAGGAGGGTTGTCCAGAAAAAAAAATCCAGCCATTATCACTATAACAAGAACAGTTATATGACTGGATACTTCTAGGACAGCCCTCATAAACATGGCTTTTAGCAAAGATTCTAAGACAATTTTCAGTCATTCATAAATAGTGTTGAGATTTCAATACTTGTCTTACTCATCCATTTTCTCCTTCACATAGAAATTACTATGTTATTTATGCCACAGTGTATACAAATTGTCCTGCATTTTGTGATGTTTCAGTAACAATTCTAAAAGCACATATAAGTATTTTTGAGGCATGCTCAATCTGTGAGAGAGAGCATGCTCAAAACTGTTTCACTGAGGTATTATCATTTACACAACACAACAAAAAAAAATTAGAAGAATAAGTTTGTATTTTATTTATTTATTTATTTGTTTGTTTGTTTGTTTGTGTGTTTGGCATTTGCCAGTGATTCTGTGTTAACATAGAATTTGAGGATCTATTTTAGATATGACAAGGCCTAACTTCCAATCTCCCACAAATTTAGGGAACTACTTGAGATGTTGAAGTATACTACTTCACACTTTAAATAAAATATCTCACAGTCTCAAAATAATAATTGAGGCTGTTTTCATAAGATTTTTGCAACTTCCCAGTAAGTTAAATATCAATTGTGTAATCTCTTCCCTTCCCCAAAAAAACTCATTGTGGAATCAGGATTATGGTATGTAAGGAAATTACTCTTGCATATAATACTTTTATTTCCTTTACTTTTAAACTCCAATAAAATGTTATCTCCTCATGAAAAGTTATAAAATTTAACTCCTCTTGATAAAGATTATAATTAGTCTGAGCTTTCAGATACATATTTAATCTATTAGAAGAAAAATTGCCCATTTCTACTGTAATTATCTTTTAAAAATTGAAAATGAGACTTAAGAATCTTTATCCATACATTAAACAATTTTGAATACTGCTCTTTTTTTTTCTTTTTTTTTTTTTTTCACTGAGACGAGACCAAGAAGAAGTACACTTTTAGCTACAGTATAAAAGATTTAGGATAGAAAGAGAAAAGGCTTCTGGTAGTTTTTACATCGTGGAATTTTTTTTTATTTTTTTTTATCAGTGAAAATCACAGATCCTCTGTGTTAAGGGCTGCACAATAGAATTTTCACCTTTCAAATACAATTTAAGTTTAACACTGTTTTGTGATAAGGCATGAACTGAGTGACATCTTAGCGTCTTTTGATCTCTCACCTTGAAGGACTAGGGACCTTAATAGCACCAATCTTGAGTGAAGAAGTGGAACCAATTTTGCTAAACCGTCTGAAATTCACTCTTCCTAAATAGTAACACCTGGTCATACAGAAAGTCCCAAGGAGTCTTTGTTCCCAGGAGATTACCCAACCCAGTTTTCCACCACTGGAGAGGCTGAGGTAATAAATCTCGGGTGGGAAAAACGAAAGGCAGCCATAGGTCCTGCCTCTGGGCTGTACTTTAAACAGGCTTGCTTCTCTAACTCTCTTCACTGTCGAGTTTTGACAACAATGCACTCTCAGCCATTCCTATCAATATTTTTCTGTTAATTAAAGATTACAAAAGACTTTGTTGTCTGAGAGGAGCTACACTTTCTGTGGTAGATGCCACCAGAGCCTGAAAATCACTGACTGTGGGGAAAGCAGAGCTCTGCTCCTGGATCAGCAACATCTGTGATCTGAAAAGGGGCTCTGGAGGTTAAAACCAATTTAAGCTTGTCAGTCTCTAGGCAAATACCACAGAATCTTCAGAAACAGCTCACGATGAGGGAGTGTTGACTGGAAATAAGCTCAAGCAACTTTCTGATTTGGATCATTGACGACAGAGTGATTTTTGCATTTTTATTTATCTATTATGTTGTATTTTGTTTTGGTTACATTTGGTTTGAACTCCCTATTCTTTGTCTGATGTCACTTGAAGAAATGTGCATTTCTATGAAATATATTGCCTCCTATTGCAAGAAATCTTCATGGAAGAGAAATTCATTGCTACCATCTGTACTTGGTTTAGAACTTTGATTAATAAGGACCACCCTATTGTTCATTCATTTGACGTGGAAATATTTGTAATCTGTTCCTGGTGAAAGAGATTTCAACGAAGACCTGGTCTGACTTTCAAACCACGTTGCCAATGAAAACCATCCTACTGAATCAGGGAGATTAGTGGGGAGCAAGCAAAAATGTTTTAATCCTCCCCTCACCCTCTCCTACCAACACCAATACCTGTTACAAGTGGGGTTGAAATGATCCTCTTGGAACTCCAGGACAGAGACCCAATTCCATCCTGAAAGAGGCTCTGATGTGTGGTATATAATGAAAGCTGGAGACTGCCCATTGCTACACCATTATCATTCAGATCATGAAAAAAATGAATGGTTCGAGCAGATAACAGCTGTTTTTATTCTGCTTCTTAAAAATTCTCTTAAACAACCTGATGTCATTGCTTTTATTTAAGGGTGAACACCCAATTGTAAACATGAAAAGATGCATTCTCATGATGTCAGTAATAAAAGCATGTATAAAACAGCATGTGTATCCTGGAAAGCTAACTAACCATTAAAGCCAAGAAACATAGTCTGACACAAACCTTCTTATATGTCCAAGAGGACTCAATGGTATGCACAGAAGAAAATGTAGTGAAACAGCAGAACAGAGAAAAAAAGGGAGGGGAAGGAGCCAGAGGGTGATGGTGCACAATTTTTAGCAAAATTAAAGAACAGCAATGCTTCCAAGATCATCTGAGAAAAGTTAGCACGGCAAGTAAAATGCAAACAATAGGGTTTCTGTCTCATTATATATTATATTGTAAAATCACCTATTTTCATTTTTATTCATTAGTTATAGACAATGAGACTGTTACATAAGACACACAGGAAAAAGGAAGAGACCCAGGTTTCCTTTTTTAGGAGTTCAGGTCTCATTTTGGGCTGAGGTACATCTATTTTGTTTGTAGTTGCAATGATTGTTATCATAAGCATTTGGTATAGCTTGCTTGAGGAATTCAGCACCATACATTGTTCATCAGAATTTTATAAAAATAAAATTGAGTGCAAGGGGATTTTGACAAAGGAAACCATATACAAATCCAGTCTAATCAATATTCTTCATAATTTTTCATTTTTACAAAAATTAGGCAAGAAAAATAGGCAATCTCTCATAGATGTACTATAGGACAATGCTAATTTTTTTCTTTTTATTTCAGAATAATAGTTAGCATCCCTTATTAAATAGGTCATATATATTAATTAAAATAGAAATAAATTATTCCTTCACTATAATGAAATTTTTTGTGTCTCACGTAAGCTGATGTTGATTTATGACCCATATATATAACATTAAACTGAAAGATGAGTGCAGCAGTTTAAAGTTGGGAATCTGATGTTTGTGTGCTTAGACTTGTGCTTTAACAAAAAAAGTAGAAGACATTAAAATATCAGCACCAAAAACTTGCTGCTAAAAAAATTTCTGTTCATCTGTACATGAAATACAACTGCTCCCAAGGGTGTGCAATTATACAAAGGCAAATTAATCTCTTAACTGCCCAATGCTCAAACTATAATGCACTCTGTATTTCAAAATTGAGCAATACAAACCACTATGAGGTTGTTTTAGATACTTCTGCCAAAGGAAGACTACAATGTGTGATTTGGGGTCCTAACTTATAGCTGGATTTTCTGCTCTTAGATGTGTATTAGTTTATGTGGAAGGGGCCAATGACATGAAGTAGCACCATCTTGCACTACTGCATGACTTTCTATTTCTTTGAATCAAATGGAAAATGATGTAGATGTTTTTGATGTTTTGAAATGTCAGTTCTAGCCCTGTTAGGTACAATGTTCAGACTGAACTGCAGAAATTTTTCATCAGTGTGAAAAGAGCACTGATTACATGGGCTTGTGTTAAAATTTAACGGCATGCCTACACAGGTGCACACACACACAAGCACACGGCGGTCATTTCTAAAGACTTAAACTAATACTCTACTCGTTATTGACTAAAGTTATGCTATACCTGTAAAGGCTGTGCATTAACTGGATTCCAAATCCTGTTCCTTTTATTTTTTCCCCTCCTAAGCATCTGTGTCAGGTTATTCTCCTACAAAAACATAAGTACAAATAAAAATATATAAAGAAGACATCTACCACCCTGGAGAGGAACATAGAAAGCACACACATTTATGTTGATTAGTGGCTCTAACTACCTGATGAATAAATGGTTTTAAGCAAGGGAACAAAATAAGTATTTTAAGTCTGCAAATATCCCTGAATCACAAAAGCTGCATGAGTTAGGCTGCTGGAGTAAGCACAGGGTACAGCACTGAAATTCAGAAGATTCTTTCTATTTATGACATATTAGTGATATGGCTATGAAACAAGAATTTGGATGCCAAATAAATAACAAGTGCGAAGGCTGAGCACCAAGTGATTTTAAACATTTGTGAAGTGAAAATATTCTTGAACTGAGCCAGACTACCGTGTTGAAATCTATTGTTACTGATCCTTTCCTTGCATTCATATGTCACATCTCTTCTGATAGGAGCAGGTGTACCTATGATGACTTTGTGAATTGTCATTAATCAAATCACAAATGGATGCCCACCCCACCTCACCTTTCCTTTGGTAAATCCATGCAAACAAAAATCACAACTTCTTAACATCTCAAAAAAAGAAACCTGTGGCTTGTTACTGAGAAGGGATAAATTTCACCTTCCCACTTCTCCAGAATTCATTGTAATCCAAAATCAAGTGAGCAGGGACACTTTGAAATAATGTCCCTTTACCCCCTGCCTTTGGTATATTAATGACTACAAGATGTTGAATGCATATCTGAGCAGTAAGAAGAACTGCTTCCCAAAGGGAAAAAGAAACTGGGAACAGACCCACAGGAACAATGAGTTAGCGAACTGGTCTAAAACACTGAATATCATCACGTTTCAAAGCTTAGTAACAAAGCTCAAACTATTGCACAATCTCTATGTGAAAAAGTCAGGACAAATATTTTCTTTTATTATGACTTCTAAAACATGATTTATTCTTCATAAATTGGTATTTTTTACATTGAAAGTCACTGCATAATGTTAACAGTAAGCATTCTGCCTTTGCCTTTTTTGTCCTCATTGTAAAATGTTTACTAGCCAGCTAAAAAATAAAAGAAAAAAGAATTAGAGTGAGGGGATAATTTGTATTTGAGGCCATGCTTTAAATTTAGGTTCCCTTTCAAAGGATGAGTAGAACAAAAATGTTATGCTTTCTAAATGAGTATTTTGATTTTGAAGAGCACTGACATCCAGACGCCCTTCTTTCATTGTCTCTCTTTTCCTCCACACATCCATGATGCAGATTAGCACAGGCCTCCACGCCCCAGGCATCAAAGGAATTAAGGTCAGACCCAGGAGAAATCAGGTTGCGGGCAAGAAAAAAAAAATTAATAAAATAGAAGCTATGCCAGCCCAGAACTTCCATACTCCTTCAGAAAGACTAAGGAGCCTAGATATTAACAGTATGAAGTAATTGCTATGTGGGGAAAACACGGAGACCAAACATTTTAGTAGTATTAGCAACATAACATGCTGAATTTATTTCAAGCTAGTCTCTATATACTGCTTGGGTAGGCTGAGTTCTCAGCTGTGTGTGTGAGTGAGTGTGTGTGTGTGTGTGTGTGTGTGTGTGTGTGTGTAATTTTCAATTAAAAATAATTCCAGGAAAGCACTAGTGCAATATCTACTTTCCTATAGTTTAGGTTTTTTAAAAGCTATTTTGTATAATTTATTTCTATTCTGAGATTAGTGGACTTTTAAAGCATATACTCTGCATCTACAGAAAGTTCATTTTAACTCTCTTCCTGTTTAGAAAAAAAAAGTGCAGTTTATTGCCACGTTCATTTAATTTTATATAAATATGCTCTTTGAGGCTGAAGCAAATATGATTATTTTTCAATGTGAAAATAAAATACAAAAACTGTTCTTGGAGTTATTTCTAAACAGAACTTGTCTCTAATCCTAATATAACAGAAATGTATATAACAATATGCCAGAGTGCTATGGCAAACTTTCAAAGTAAAGTTAAGACTGGAATCCACAAGTTATCTTGGAGTAAACACTGCAGCCACAAGTGCTGCTAGTGAGTATTCTTAGGGCAAATGAGAAATTAATGTTTATTTACTCAAATAGCATTATATTATCTTCTTTTGGGTTGTTCTAGTGACAAAAAAATAGAGAGAGAGATGCATTTTGTTAGAAAATGCACATGCTTAGTTCATTCTCTAGAGATGGTCATTTTAGTTGCCATTATTACTGACTCCAAAATGATTGGAGGAATATTTCGAATTCAACCTACACATGATTTGAGGGTATTCTATGAATAGTTGCAAACCAGAGCAAGTTCTGGCAAAAATGCAAAGGCAGGCTATCAAAGTCAGCAATAACATTCCAGAGACTGAAAATGCAGAGGAGAATATTTATATGTGATCTCTCAAACTATAGGAAGTACTGGGAAATCATATGTTTCACATTCCTTAGATTAGCCATTGTGTATTTTCTAAGCATTTTAAAAGTATTTAAAAATAATTTTTTTAAGATTTTATTTTACTGTTTAAGAGAAGGTGAGAGAAAGAGAGAGAGGGAGAGTACCCAGAGCAATCTCCGTATTTGTGTATCATTAGAGGTGACACGGTTTCATTCCACAAAGATGGATGTAGGGCCGGGTAGGGCAGAAACCTAACAGGTAGCCTCCCACATGGCAGGTAAAAACTTTCACCACTGAGCAATCCCAAAGGTTGCCAGGTGCAACACAGTTCAGCATTTGGGTTTGCACAGGCAGGGCTGGGAATCGAACCCCAGACTTCATGATTGCAAGGCAAGCTCTAAACCACTGGTCTATCCCACCACCCCCTAAAGGGATTTTGCTTTGCTTTGCTTTGCTTTGCTTTGCTTCTTGTTTTGTCTTGTTTTGTTCTGTATAAAAAAACAAAATTTTAGGTGACACTAGTCACATTTACACATATCATCCCATTTCATCCTCCCAGAAGCCCCATGAGAGAAACACTGGTGTCATTAGCAACCCAGTGTATGATAAGAAACTGAGATGCAAGTATTAAGCAACTTAGCCAAGGCCTCATAGTTGGAAGGTATCAGAGACACCATTTGAACTCAGGGCAGTAAATGAAGCTCTAGTGGGTTTCTCCATCTTGTTGAAAGTGGTTTTAAGTTTTAGAAAAGGTGAAATTTCTATGACTTCTGAATGTAGTAGATTTCAGCTGTGTGTCTCTCAGATATCCCTTCAAACTATTACTGTCATTATTATTCTTATCAATAAGTTAATTTTAACAAAGAAAATATTATCCTAGCTACCATATATTGAGAGATTATTTCATGCCAGTTATATGTAAGTATAAATTAATTTAATGATCACTCTGAGAGATATAATATTATCCTCAGCTGAAAAAAAAAAAAGTGTTAAGTCAGAGAGATGTTAGATAATTTCTCCCAAGATATCAGCCAGAAAGAACCAGCACTCGGTCCAGCAAGTCTGGTTCTTGAGCCAGTACATGTAACCACTAAGCTCTGCTAGCTCCCCAAGTCAGTTAATTGAATCATTATATCCTGTTATAGGTAAAGAAATAGAGTTTTGCTAAGTGATTTATTATGAATATATATTAATATAAATTATTAAGGACATGTTTTACATATGCCACAACTTTTGTCTAGAATTACCTGTCCTCTTTACCATCCTAATTCTTCTTATCTTTTAAAATTTGTCTTTAACGTAAGCCTTCCCAGACCCACCAATCTGACTTACAATCCTTTCCATCCTCGGAAGGTAGTGCTATTGTCTATAACACTATGTGGTAGTGATATACTTAACTTTCTCTCCAATTGAACTCTAAGCTTCTTAAAGAATAGGACTCCATCTTCTATGTGTTTATATGACTAGTAATAACGTTTATCATGTGGCAGGCACCCAAAACAGGTTGGACTTATGGATGGACGAGGGAATAAAAATTTATAAATGTATAAATACTATAAATAAAAAAATGTATAAATACTTTTTTTGGTGATAGATGGATGATTGCATGAAGTTTGGATGGGTGGATGAATGGAAATGTAAAAGAATAAGTGACATATACATATGGAAGTGTGTCAGTCAGTCCAACATATGTGCTGAGTTTAAATAAAGTCTGTTGGACATCTTTCTAAATAATAAAAGCATGTTTTAAAGATTCATTTTATTGTTTGAAAGAAGGTGAGAGGGAGAGAGAGAGGGAAGGAGGGAGGGCCCAGAGCAAACTTCATAGTTGTATGTCATTTCTTGTGACATAGTGTCATTCCACACAGGTGGATGTGGGGCTGTGTGAGCAGAAACTGAACTGGGGACTTCCTGCATGGGAGGCAAGAACCTTCCCTGCCAAGCCATCCCTGTGGTTACCAGTTTTGCTACAGTGCAGCATATGGGTTTGCATGGGCTAGGACCAGAAATCAAACTCCCGGACCTTGTGATTTATTTCTTTTTTTAATTTATTATTTTTTAATTGTAGAGAGAGACAGAGAGAAGGAGGAGGGCCCACAGCAGTCTCCATAGTTGTACATCATCAGTTTTTGACATGGTTTCATCCCACATAGGTGGGTGGTGGCCCACACAAGGTGGGAACTGGTCCAGGGGCCTCCTTCATGGGAAGTTCACCTTGGCAAGAACTGAACTACAGGCCTCCACATGGAAAGCACACCCCAGTTCAGAACATGGGTCCGCACGGGCTAGGGCTGGGACTCAACCCTTGGTCCCCAGGGCTGCACGGCAAGCATGTAACACACTAAACCATCCCAGCTTCCCCAACCTTATGATTTTGAGGCAAGCTCTTAACCACTGAGCTATCCTAGCATCCCTAGAAACATTATTTTTTAAGATTTATTTTTATTGTTTTTGACAGAGAGAGGTACAGAGACAGAGAGAAGGGGGAGGGCCCAGAGCAGTCTCCATAGTTGCACATCATTGGTTTTTCCACATAGTTTCATTCCACAGGTGGGCATGGGGCTGCACAGGGCAGGAACTGGGCTGGGGTCTCACCCTGGTGAGAACTGAACTGGGGGCGCTCCCCAGTTCAGCATATGGGTCTGCATGGGCCAGGGTCGGGATTCGATCCTCCGTCCCTGGGGCTGCAAAGTGAGCGCTTAACCCACTGAGCCATCCCGGCTTCCCCTAGAAACGTTTTTTAACAGACACATTTTTCTACCTTATCTTTAAATGCCATTCTCTTTCCATTCTCTCCTTTTGAAAACCGTTAATGATGATTTTTGGAAATTGTCTCTGCTTTTTTTTTGTTACATGTATGTTAAAGCTTTTAAGTGTGATTTCACTCTTCTTAAGTCAGACATCCTAGATATTTTTTGGACAGAGGACATGCATTGTGCTACCTGGCTCTCTGGCTGAAGCCCTTCATTTTCCTCTACCATTTGCCTGGCAGATGTTACTTGAAGATTTGGCCTTTACTTTACTATACCTAATATTAATAGATTCAGCAATGAAGCAGCATGAAATCCTAAACCTATTGCCAAGTGTGAGCCTATTTCAGAACAGATAGTCAAAGCTTAAAAATATAAAGGTGAATGAAGACTGGCCTTTTACCTAAAGTCAGTAGTTCACTGATTTTTGTCAAGAAATGAAGTTGCGGGGGAAGCTGGGATGGCTCAGTGGGTTAAGCACTCAATTTGCAGCCCCGGGGACCAAGGATCAAGTCCCATCCCCGGCCCATGCGGACCCATATGCTGAACTGGGGAGTGCCCCCAGTTCAGTTCTCACTAGGGTGAAACCCCGGCCCAGTTCCTGTCCTGTGCAGCCCCTCACCCACTTGTGGAATGAAACCATGTGGAAAAGCCAATGATGTGCAGCTATGGAGGCTGTTCTGGGCCCTTCCCCTTCTCTCTGTCTCTGTCTCTGTCTCTGTATCTCTCTCTCTCTGTCAAAAACAATAAAATAAATCTTTAAAAAAAGACATGAAGTTACTGAATTACCTTCTACATTATCAGAGAGCTCTCATTTTTGAAGCAATAGACTAATTACTTTTCACAGAAGTATAATTTATTTCTTTATTTGTTCTCCAGATATTGATGGAGAGCTCACTGTTTGTGAAGCACGACAGTGTAATATATTTTCTGACTAGTTATTAAATATAATATCTTCTTTCTCTCTAACTGTGTTTTTGCCTCCAACGACCTAGTGTTTATGACTACACAAACTTGCCAGGCAAAATCTCCAAACAAAATAACATTGAGGCAAAAGATATATGTGTGTGAGTTAATCTTAATAGATAGCAATTATAGACCCCAACTTACATAATGTTCAACTACTAGAAATTGGGTCAACTAAAAACCACAAATTCAAATTGTTATTGGTTGTTACTCAATGGTAGGAAGGGTGACTAAATCTCCTGGTAATATAAATTAAAAATATGCAAAATCTCCATTAGATTGTTATTTTAATTTTGCTTAATTAGTCAAAAAGGTGATTATAAAATATGTGTATTTGTGTGTAGCATATATATATATATATATACATTGTTTTACCTGTGCCATGGTATTTGCTGCAGAAGTGTAGCAAAACGTATTTAGAATGCAAATAGCAAGTGGGTGGGGGAACAAAGTTTGTGAAAGAAGCCTGAAGACCGATTGATTAACATACAGAAGTTATCACAAATTTTAAAGGCTACCAACATAATCTTTTAAACCAAGTTTAAAATTACAAGCTGGAAAATGTTTGTGGGTTATCAAAACATTTTTTATGTCTGCCTCTCTCTCTGCTGACTCTTACTCTTGCAAGTCTGCTGGGATGCTTCTTAAACATACTTTACCTTTTTTTTTTTTTCAGTTTCAGGGTAGAAAGGGTCCCTTCAACTCCTAGAGACAGTAAATCACAGTTTGTGTGATGGTTCTCAGAAGACACTTAAAGGACTGAATTGGATGCTCTACTTAACACCCTTGCCAAAAGAGTTCGGAAATGACTTCCAGCTTCCCACAGTAATAAAATGGCACTGTTTGGCTCCTTTAAGGTAATAAAAGTTAATTTTTTTTTTCTTTCTAGTAAATAAGAAGAGAGGCCTGGTTGTTTTTGAATTGATTAAAATTCATGCATTTTTCTCAAATTATAGAGCATGATATGAGCGCACTTACATGGGAACTTCAGACCACCTCAGAACACTAGTGTATCCAGCTATCTGAGGGAAGCAGGTTGTGCTAGTCATTGTGGGTAGCAGTGGGAGGGAGCCTGGGAAGAACCCATTAGGTACTGTGAATATTAAGGCCATGATTCAATAGGTGGCACTCTTCCCTCTGAGTCAGTGGTGAAGGAATGCCGAGTGTGCTCTTCGAAGCACATTATTTTGCTTGAAGGAAATGATTTGGAAATTTGTGTTTCTGGCACTGTTAAAGAGCCGATGGGTCTAATCACAAATTGGCTGTATTTGGGTGATGGGAAAGCTCTAGAAAATAGATTTTGTATCTTGAATAAAGGGTTATTTAGGTCATTATTGTCATTTGTGCACTATACAAGTTATTTTTAAATTTAGTTTCACTCCTCATCATTTCAAAGGGAAAGCTTTTGTCATTTATTTGTCCTGACTCATTGGATCTAGGAGGAAATTTGATCACCTCCCATTTCTCATCTGATTATTCATAAGACACCTGAATCTCTGTGATTTCTCCTAGACTATACAGTGCAACCAGCTGAAAACAAACATTTTATAAAGGAAGACCACTTTTCAGAAAAGGCACCTGAACATTAGAAGCTTGTTAACCAAAGGCATGAGATGTAGCTTTCTATCCTTATTTCAACTATGGTATAACAGAAGTGGAAATTATAACTGTTTTATATATTTTATTTATTTATTTATTTATTTTTGAGAGAGAGAGAGAGAGAGAGAGCGAGAGATACATAGACAGAGAGACAAATGAACTGGGAGAGCTCCCAGTTCAGCATATGGTTCCACACGGGCCAGGACCGGGATTTGATCCCCGTTCCCCGGCACTGCAAAGTGAGCGCTTAACCCACTGAGCCACCCCGGCTTCCCTATAACTGTTTTAAACAGAAGACAAGATTGATACTTTTTACATGTAGTCCAATTCACATTTGTCTTTGTTTATAGTGCTGCAATTAGAAGACTATCACAACCAAATCAGTAGTACATGGAAAAATTTATAATGACTTGCTGATTTCAATTATTGCTAAATACCTTCATCTACCTGTCACATTCTTAATTATGAAACACCAATGTCTGTGTTTGTTTATATAATCTCTATGTTAAAATTATGAAATAGTGGCCTGAGTAATTAGGGGCTAGTCCATTAATGGAATAGACAAAACTAAAGAGGTTAAACAGATTATTACAAAAGAAGCAGGATGTAGACACACCCAGTTTAACAATAGTGAGGAAGGAGGTATTCCTAACAAAGATATAAGAGGAAAAGGAAATATGACTACTGTTTTAATGATGGTCTGTAAACACTTGAGTACATATTTATTAAGCCTATGACAGCTCACTTCAACAAAGAAAATTATTAATAGATGTACATGTTAATGTCTTTTGCTCACAAATACTCCCAAGGAGGATGACCCAAATCAGAGCATCTGACTTCAGTGGGTAACCATTTGTAGTGAAAAAGAGACTTTTTTTCTTGGCTCTAATACTGAAACACCAATGGAGGCAGTGTTCCTGCAGCTAGTTCTTAACCTTCATCTTCAAGTTTAAATTAATATCTTAAATTACGTGTATGTGTTCTACAAGCAAACTCGTGACAGAGGTTTAACAGAAAAAAAAAAAGTGTATTCCTTGTTATACTACAGCTCATCATAAAAACACAATGTGTTCATAGACCTATGCTTACATTTATTCCTTTGTAATGTAAATTAACCTTTTTTTCATCCAGAGTTTGAGCTATGAACTTTTCATGTCCAGGGGCCATATCTTATTTAATTATGAGCAAACTAGGAAATCTTGATATGAATTTGCTGAATGAATAAATAAACAATAAACATGTAAAAGCAAGTGTCTCATTTTTCTTATTGCTAAAATAGAAGTAAACTTACTTTTAGAAAATATATATAAGAATAGAAACATTAATGTTCATGATTTTTTTCAAGGGTAATAATTATATCTCTAAATACAGGAACTATTACTGTGCTTACCCCAAAATAACCCTTACTGCTTAAAAATATTAAAAGTTAAAAAAAAAATAATGGTTAGCCAATTCAACATTTATCTCTCTTATATAAGCAGAAACTTGCTAAAGATTTATAATTAGTCACTCCAATAAATTT
Source organism: Craseonycteris thonglongyai (assembly GCA_004027555.1). Lineage (NCBI taxonomy): Eukaryota > Metazoa > Chordata > Mammalia > Chiroptera > Craseonycteridae > Craseonycteris > Craseonycteris thonglongyai. The sequence continues at coordinate 20,863 of PVKE010026561.1, forward strand.
AACAATAAAAAAGAATTTATATTATACTTAAACTTGTTCTCTTCTCCTCCCATTACTTCTATATAACTTAAATTATTTCTCTTCTATATTTTAAATATTATTATATACACGTAGTAGATAAAATAATTAATTTCATTTGAATATTTCTAATTGTGATTTTCTATTTCAACATGTATATTCTGTGTCCAACTGATATTTGTCTTTGTGTAATGAATAAAATTTCATTTATCCACTTATTTAACATGTATTGGTTGATTACCTATTGTGTGCAAGATAATCTACTAAATGTAAAGATGCAACAAAAAAATATTCAGTTTCTCTTTTTTGCACATGTTTCATATTTACCCTAATCCCACTGGCTTACTTTGGTTTGTCCAGTGATCCTAAGTAACCATACAGGCTAAAGATTTGCTTTTAAGAGAGTGATTCTGGGAGTTATTCATACTTAAGAAGCATCTGTGACTATGTATGTAGTAAAACAGGTTCTGAATTTTATTCTCCTGGAAGTACAATCAGTAGATGTGGCATAGAGCCCAGGAATCTGCAGCATTTTTAACAAGTTTCCCATGTAATTCTCAGGCAAGTGGGCCTCACCGTGCAATAAGAGTCACTGCCTTTTTAGTTTGATATGGTCCCATTCATTTATTTTTGCTTTTACTTCCCTTGCCTTTGGGGTCAAGTTCATAAAGTGCTCTCCAAGCCCAAGGTCTATACCTTAAGTTTAGTGCCGATGCCTTTTTGAATGCACTTTATAGTTTCAGATCTTATGTGGAGGTTCTTAATCCACTTTGAGTTAATTTTGGTATATGGTGGCAATTCACAGTCCAGATTCATTCTTTTGCATGTGGTTTTCCAATTTTTCCACCACCATTTACTGAAGAGGCTTTCTTTTCCTCATTTTATATTTTTTGCTCCTTTGTCAAAGATTACCTGTCCGTATACATGTGGATTTATTTCTGGGTTTTTGATTCTGTTACATTGGTCTGTATGTCTGTGTTTCTGCCAATACCAAGCTGTTTTGATTATTGACACTTTGTAGTATAGACTGAATATGACCTCACTTATAGGTGGAATATAAAACTGAAAGAAACAAAGAAACAAAGACTCATGGACACGGTCAATAGTTTAGTGGTTACCTGAGAGAGGAGGGGGGAGGTGGGTGGGAGAGATGTGTGGGGGAGGAGTAGGGAGGGGAAATCAAACACACAGTGATAGAAAGTGAGCTGATTCTGGGTGGTGAGCACATAATGCGATGTATTGTCAATTTAATGTAGAATTGTGCACCTGGAAACAATGTAATTGAAATCAATTAATGTCACCCCAATAAATTTAACCAAAAAAAAAAAAAAA
>PVKE010026562.1:0-22212 GCA_004027555.1 Craseonycteris thonglongyai
TAACCCACTGAGCCATCCCGGCTTCCCCAAAATAAATCTTAATACTACTGTTGCTACATGGAACAAAATATATGGCTATGATTGGGGCCACTATCTGAATTAATTTTAAACTAAATAATAATAATAATCACTGTTTAATTATTTAAATACTATGTGCCAGGTTATGACCTAAGCATGTTATACAAGTTATCTCAATTCTTACAACACATCTACTAAAAAGATAGAGTGAATAATCCCATGTTTTTTCAGGTGAGAGACTGAGGTCTCCAGAAGTGGAGTAGCTTGCTCAGGGTCATACTGCTCTAAGTGGTCATTAATACCACATGGTTTCTTATGTTCTTGAGCTCTGCATCTGTCTCCCTAGGCTGGGCCAACCCACACTCTCAGTGTTCCTTGGTGACTTACACAAATGGCCACTCATGGTATGGTCTTGAAATTGCCTTCACCTTCCTCCTGATTCCCTTGCACTTGCTTTTATCTTTTCCACTTCCATATCTAGATTCAGGCAGATGGTTCTGACCTCATTTTGTTTTGGTGAGCCTCTGAACTCTGTTTGTCCTTTATAATACCTCGGCTTTCCCATGCAGTATTTTACTTCGCTCATATCTGAGGCTTTGTGGTACAAGACAGCTTGGGTATAAATCTCACCTACAATTTTAGTTCCTTAAAACGTAGTCTTTTTCTCCCTTTCTTCCTATAAGAGGGGTTGAAAGAGGGGAATTAGGCAGTAAACTCTTACATATGCACTGTTTAAACTAGCTATGTGACCCTATAATCAGAAAAGAATTAGCCCTAAAATAGCCTTTCAATATTTGCTTTATTACAAAATGCCCAGTAGATGATCACAACTTGCTGTGGGTGCACAGGCAAGAGACGTCAAGGTGGGGTTAAGTGATCTGGGCTCAGAGTCAGGTGTTGGAAGAGTGTGGAGGACATCTAAAACCCAAACAGGGTATAAGCAGGCTAGACACTGTTGGCGAGTCCTCTAGCGACACCAGTTTCACGTGGTAAAGATAAGGACAAAGCTCGGGAAAATGTGAAGTCAAAGCCAGCAGGAATACCTGAAGAGGAAGACTGTGGGTTGGGGGAAGGCCTAAAGATGCTTTTGAAACTCAAGACCCACTTTGTTTTGAAGGCACAACCCTCTCACTATGGAGTCTGACAACCATGTCTTACATATAGGAACTCAATGTTAATTTTTATCCATTTTGCTCATCTGGTCAATGAATATTTATTGAGTCTTTATTGTGTACATGGCGCTTGCAGAGAATAGACAGTATATAGTGAACAAACTTGCTATGCTAGTGAGGGGAACAGAGAGATTAGTAGTCAGACTACAATGTGGGAAATGCGACTGTAGGCCCCTGCAAGAATATCAAGGATGGAGGTACATCCAACCAGCTGTCCTTGAGATGTCAAGGTAAGCTTCCTATACACAGTGCTGTCTTAGATTTGCGGGATGAATAGGAGTCACCAAAGTTTGGCGAGAGGAATAAGAATATTCCAGGTAACACATGCTTAAGAACCCACAAGTGTTACCTGAAATAATGTGAGCACAGCACATTGAAATTACCCAAGAACATTCAGTATAGCCTGATTGTAGAATGTGATATTAGGGATTGACTCTGGAAAGGACAGTAAGAGTAAGGCCAACCAGGACTTGTAGCTCAAAAAGGTTTTTGATCAGGAGAGTGACCTGATTAGGTGTTTGCTTTAGGCATCGCTATGGCTGCTGGGACAGCAGAGTGGAGGACTCAAAGTTCAGGCACTGGGAGACCGGTGAGCAGGTTGTGGAATACTGAAGGTGCAATGTGGCATTGCTTTGAATTGGGATGGGAGGTACATACCTAGAGAAGTGGATGAATTATAGAAACATTTTTTAGAAGGTAAGATCTGCAGGATTCCATTGTTTATTGGTGTAAGGATGAAGGCTAAGGAGGCATTAAGGATGCTGTCTAGGATGATACTTGGGGCACCTGGGTGGATGGTATGGCCATTGTCTGAGACAGAGGATGTGGAAGGAGAACTGTGTTTCTAGGGGCCTCTCATGACTGAGATTTCTAAACTCATTATTACTTTATGCAGTTTTGAAAAGAGCAGTGTGTCCATCATTTTCTTTTATTGCCTAGGGATAGCTGAACTTGTGTCTTTCATTTGATTGCCTTGGGGATTCCTATTCCAGTAAGAAAGGTCCTTTTTAAATGTGAGACAAACAAAAATGCTGTGAATAAATTTTATGTTTTATCACCATAAGACAATGATTATTCATTTATTGGTTCCACCATGGTTGCATATGTAATAGCACTTACCGGGAAGTATGCTTCTTGAGCTTTTGGCTATCAGTCTTAAATAGGCACATCTGCCATGGACACTCACGATGAAGATTTATCAGCAAGAAGATAGAAGAGCAAGCAGCAGGGCCGTATTTCTTTCTACCTACCCTCTCTGACCTCTCTGAGGCTGGGCTGGCCCCAGAACTCAAATATGTTTCTAAAAGGCAGCATTACACACAGTGGTAGGCTGGTGAATGTTAAACAACTGGTTCTCTGGGAAAACAAAAAAACAAAACAAGTCTTGATATGTATTATTTGCTGATTTCTGTGGTGCCAACATTCTCATGTTGGCCAATTTCAAGCTTCCAGCCTGACTCACTGACCACAGAGCTCCGGCCCACTCACACCTTCTTCCCGTTTCTGGAAACATTTTATTCAGATTTAACCAGGCTGAGGATACAGATAGTATCTTGTAAGACCTGTTATATTTTGCTATAGGTTTGACAAAAAAAAAATTATATATATATAATCTTATTTACTATCAGATATGTTGGGAATGGTCCTGGACCAGTGGAAGGTACTTCTAAGAAACTGTATGTGAAATCAAGGAGGACAGGAGTTGTGGAAGGAAGGAGGACTGAAAGAGGAGAGAGTAATTATAAAGATCAAGAGGTGGGAGGTACTATAATCTTTTTCCTTGAATTTGTTTATATTGCCTTGCATTGCACTGGTGGGTGAGTGCTGTGTTGGGGTGGGGGGTGGGGGTGGGGTTGTTGTTCTTCTCACCATTGAGTTAACCGCTGTGGGGCTGTGGAGTGGATGGGCAGGGCTGCTCACCTGGGTAACAGTGGACGCTTCTATGGATATTATTTTTTAAAGATTTATTTTATTGTTTGAGAGAAGGTGGAGTGTTGCAGGAAGCTACACCCGATGGAGGATATCAGATGCTCAGACAACTCTTTGGATAGAGGAAGAAGATTTATTAGCCAGCGGAGCACACGGGGCTAGCAGCCCCTCACATGTGCTCCCCGTGGGTACATTTCTTATGGGTTATATACTTTTTCAGTGTCCATGCGATCCCTTTGTCTAAGATTCTACGTGCCATGTGTGACTCAAGGTGGGGAGGGGAAGCTCAGTGGGAATGTAGAAGTTTTTGGATAAATCTTGGTAGAGGTGTAAATCTTGTTAGAGGTTTCCTGATAAATCCTGTTACTTTTAGGTTTTCAAGGGTCTCCAGAAGGCCAGTCACAGATTTATGGGGTGTAGTTACTCTGTCGCTGGAGTGAAAATCTCTAGGTGGCCCCCTTCTGCTATCTTAACATTTTTCCCTCTCAGAGGGTGGGGTGGTGGAGGGCCCAGAGCAGTCTCCATAGTTGTACACCATTAATTGTGAAATGGTTTCATTCCACATGGGTGGCTACGGGGTCATGCAGGGTGGGAACAGAACTGAGGGCCTCTTACGTGGGAGATGAGAACCTTCTCCGGTGAGTCATCTCTGTGGTCACCAGTTGCGCTGCAGTTCAGCATATGGGTTTGCACAGGCCAGGGCTGGGAATCAAACCTCAGACCTTGCGATTGCAAGGCAAGTGCTCAACCTCTGACCTATCCTGGCATCCTGTTATAGAACCTCATGCTTTTAGAACCTCATTCTCAGTGTGTTATGTGTAGTGACCAGAACACAGGACATTTGTCCAAACTGCTGTTTAGTAACAGGTGTCCATACCTCAAAAATAATTGTCAGTGTTCTTTTGTTTTCTTTCATTTCATTTTATTTTTGTTGCTGTACAACTGAAATACAACTGTCAGTGTTTTATTGTCTTCAGGTTTTTACTTTCTAAATTCCAAGTTGTCTAGAATTCTCAGACTTTTTCACTATAGATATTAAGAGTTTGAATCATGTGAACAATTACAAACCACCTCAAATCAATCTACACACCCCTAACAGAACTCAAAGAAAAATATCTTTTGAAGTTAAAGGGTGTTCAGGAAATAATTTTTAATTCTTTAAATTAAATATTTATATTAAAAATCTAGAAAAGCTATGACTTAAAGTCACAAACAGTTTGAGGAACTGAATGGTGTTTTAAAATGAGCTTCAGTTCAAGATAATATTTAGAACTTTACACTCATGTTCTTTAAGTAGCAATCCACATAAGGCTCTACTAAAGCAATCTGCCTACAAACTATAAAAACATTGTTTTTAAACAAACACATTCCAAAATAATTTATTTTTGTCAGTACAATTTAAAATACACACAAGAAAAGAGAAAACAGTTATTTGCTTTGTTTAATAAAAGATTTTTTTTGTCCCTCAATAATCTGTGGAATATTGTTGTTTTTTAATGTCATATTCTTTTTTGTAGCCTAAACCTAGATAAGAGTTCTTGCATGTTCAAGGTTTATATGTTAATCTGTATCTGTGTGAGTATGTGTATGTGTGTGTGTAAATCTTTGTGTGTTTAAATACAATATATAAATGAATGCAAAACATAAATATACTCAGAGTGATATTAAGAATTGATGAAACAACACACTGAAAAGAAGAGGAATGTATGATGTATTTATTCCCTCTGCTTCCTTTCTATTTGCCCCTCCATCTCTCTCTCTTCTTCCTGCTCTTTCCCCTACACTTCTCACCCTTACCACTTGTCCTGCCCTGCCCAATAAAGCCTCTGCACCTTCCTGCTTGTAATTTGTCGCTAATCAGCTGTCACTGTCATAGCCATGATGAGAGGTTCATCTCTGGCTGAGGGTAATGGCCTTAAAAGTCACAGAGTCAATGTCAATGGGATCGCTCCAATTCAATCACTGAGCTGAATGAGGGATGGCACCTGCTGACATTAGCACTCATTTTGAGCTCAAGCATCTGGGCCCCAGTAAATAACTATCAGTGGGTGGGTCTGGGGGACAGGTCATTAGCCCCACGAAAAATAAATATCGCTTCCCTTGATGGCTGCGAGTAATTTAGCTCAGACGAGGAAATTTCACCCTAGATTAAGTATGATGAGCCAATATCAGTCAGAGGAGGCCAAACAGTGAGAGCTTGATGAGATAGAGGGAAATTTATATTCAGCTGGCTGCATGTGAGATGAGCTCAAAGAAACGACATACCCTTCCGGCCCATCTTGGTGTGCAGAGTCAGTGGTGGGCTTGTCTCATTGCCAGCCTTTTCTTGTTTAAATTCGTGGAGGGCGCCGGAAGTGGAGATGGGAGCCTAGCTGAGGGTGAGGAAGGAGGGCAGGGCTCACCATTCTCCCCACTTTGCTTTTGTGATTTTGTCCTCTAGGATGTAATGTCACAGCTTAGCCCTGGTGCCAGCACTTGGCTTGTGGAAGGGCTTGGCGATGCCTGCCGGCTTTCCTCGCAGACCTCCCCTCCCGAGAGAGCAGACCGAGCTTTAATTGCTTCGGAGGCCCTGGAGGCTCCTTTCCAACGCTAGAAAATGGGTTGGAGAGGGAGGTAAGGTAGGGCTGGGTTCCTTCTTTCTGATTCTTGGGAAGGAAGAGCCACCACCCTCAATTCACAAGAACATCTTTTTATTTGTTCCACTGATGTGATCCATCAAATCCAGAAGGTTATTAATAAGACAGCCTTTATTAGAAGCAGTTTAGCTCACTTTAGAATCTTATTTTATATCTGTAGGGACCTGCCCTCGGTCCACCCTCTCCCTCATTGAACTAGACATATTTCAGAGCTGGGTGGATCGGGTTCCCAAATAGAAACTGGAGACAGTACTATTTCTTTTGCTGCTCCCTTTGATAACAGGTTATGGAAGGGGATTCAGTAGGCATATATCAGCCAAAGTCCTATGCAAGCACACCTAATAATTAGACCAAAATTATGCAGTATTTTTTAAAAGCAAGATTTTTCTTTATCTGAATTGTACGAGGGCTGTCCAGAAACAATCCAGACATAAATGCCTCTAGTTTTGATATTGGATGGCTGGATACTATCTGGACAGCCTTCGCACATCTGAATTTTGCTCTTATGATTCTGGAAATGATTTCCCTACAGAGAAATGGCCCACAGTGAAGACTGAGGATGGTAAAGCACAGCATGTATAATGAAAGGGGATTCTTGGCCGAGGCTCACAGTGCAGGTAGAGAGCTCTCACTGGGGAAATAGGGTTAATCAGGAGCTCTGTGAAACCTCTCCCTTTCCTAAGAGCTGAATAAGTTCTTCTTGATTGAATTCATAAGGACCTGCTGTGTAACTGTGTCTTGTATATAATATAAACTTATGGTGCCTTGTTTATTTAGAACAGTTGATCACAATTGTAAATATAGAGATATTTGGGTAGTGATTTGATTTTGACCTATAGTAAGTATTCAAAAGATATTTGATGAATGAAAAGTTAAGCAAGACTTTGCTTTAACTCTTCTTCCAGACTGTAAATTCTACACAGGCAGAAACTCTCTGTATCTTTGACTGCTATTAATATATTCCTGTGCTTTTGCTCAGGGAATGCCACACAATAGGTGCTCAATGAACATATGACAAATGAAAGAATAAATAAAACTTTTGTTGAGCACTTCTTATATGTCAGATGATGTGTGAGAAAATAAAACATAGGTATATTTCTGATGAAGTTAATTTTTTCAAATAAAGATAAAAGTTACTCATACATAAGAAAGTTAAAAGAGAATAAAGTATGTGCTATGATATCATCTTGTTTCTGTGTTTACCAAAATGTAAAATGAATTAAAGAAAGGAGTACCATTGTAAAACTAAGGCTCTTAAAGAATTCCTATAGGAAAGAAAATATATTCCTTGCTCAATGGAAATTTGAGTACAATGGTTTTATGTTTGGCTCTTCATAGGTAAATGCCCCCATGATATGTTCTTGTTGAACATGGAAGACTATTTAAGCTGTTTTGCCCTTATAACTGGTAGATTTTTTTCAAAGTGAATTAAGGTTCATAACTTGGCGCTGTATGTAGAGAAAGTATTTTATCATTTTTTTTACAGATGAGAGAGGTAGTTATAGACACTTGTTTAACATTGCAAATAAAGCTGAAAATATTACTAATCAGCCAATTCTTTCTGGAACCATAGTGCATGAAGTTTTCTGAGTCAGGTTATTTCAACATACTTACTGCTTCTGGCAGGCTAAGTGAAGAGATGATTAAAACAATTACCTTCCCCATATTCCCTATTTCAGTGATTTGAAATCAAAATTTTTTCTCTATCATAATTTTTAGTATAAAGAGATATTGATCAGATTACCTATATTTTTAGTTTTGCAAAAAATAGATGACTCAGGTTTTATACTTTGTTTTGGAGAAAACAATTCAGAGTAACTTTTATAGTTGGTATTTTAAAAATATAGAATTAAATATTTCTATAAATTAATAAAAATAAGGTCATACTAGTTTTAAGGATGAAATTGTTTTCTTGTTGTTGGACAGAGTATTTATTTCCATTATGAAAATTCTGATTAGTAGTATTTCTCTTGAAAATTTTTATCTAATCCTAATATTTTAGAAGATATATGTGTGTGGATACATATGTTTTCTATACCGAAGTAGAAATTGTTTCAGAATCAAATGTTGCTATTGTATGAGTATGACTAACTGCTGTTGTTTTCTCTGATCTCCTTCATTCTGAGAAACAATGGTCAAATTTTTATTGTCTTTCCATGTAGCATGTCTTGATGTGAAATCTTTAGAGGCCTAAGAATTTAGTTTTTCTTTCTTCCCTTCCTTCCTTCCTTCCTTCTTCCCTTCTTTCCTTCCTCACTCCCTCCCTTCCTTCCTTCCTTTCTTCCTTTCTTTCAGATTTATTTTATTGTTTTTGACAGAGAGAGAGACAGAGAGAAGTAGGGTTGTATATCATTAGTTTTCTGATATAGTTTTCATTCCACAGGTGAGTGCGGGGCTGCGTAGTGTGGGAACTGGGCCAGGGGCCTCCCACATGGGAGCCAGGGGCCTCATGAATGGGAGGCACACCCCTGTGCCCCAGGCTGGAGCCAAACCAAGGGCCTCCCTCATGGAAGCTCTCCTAGTAGGAACTGAACTGGGGTGGGAAGCACACCCCAGTTCAGTATATGGGTCCACACAGGCCCGGGCCAGGGCTGAGATTCAATTCTCAGACCCTGGGGCTGCAATGTGAGTGCTTGACCTATTGAGCCATCCCTGGGATTTAGTTTCTTAAGTATTATAGTTATGTTTGACTTTTAACACTGCATAATCACAAAATGAGTTAACCTCACTTTGGAGCTGAAAAATGATTTTTTTCTTTTGATTTTTTCATTTTGAGGTTTTTGTTACTAAAAGGTAAGACGTAGTTAAGTCTGCTGACAGACACAAGTATGTGCAAAAATTGTGACTCAAATTTGTTCACTTTGATATACGCCATGAGTCTGATGCAACTCAGTCATTTGAGTAAAATAAAGCCAGGTATTATGTGTAAGTAAGTGAGTGAAGGAGTGGGGAGGGAGGAAGGGAGTGAGTGAGTGAGTATTAAAGACAAGGAAGAGGAATGGAAAATTAATTGGCACTTCCTTCAAATTCTGAATAGTTTTCTACCAACCTTCTCTGTCACCATATGCCTTTGCCCACTTTCACCTGGGAGAGAAAAATTTGGAGATGGGTGGGAGAAAAAAAATAAGTGACAGAAAAAATAATAAGTAACAAAGAAAAGAATAAAAAGAAGAACAAATTATATATTTATATATGTAATAAGTATAAATATATGATACATTTAAAAAATAATAACAACCAGCCAACCTGGTGCAAGGGCTCCTGTAGGGGTAGGATTATTATATTCTAGAAATGAAGGAGTAAAATGTTGAACACTTTACATATATTATCCTGTCTAATCTTCACAATAATAATTTATTATCATATTATGTGTTAAAAAACTGAGGCTCAAAGAAGTTAAATAAATTGTCCAAGCTCACACGATTAGTAAAAGGCTTTGTCATACTTGGAGCCCAGGGCTTTCTGATTCTGAGGCCTGTGCTTTTTTAACTATTGCATTCAAATAAATAACTGTTCAATTGAATTGAATGTAGAGAGATGCAGATTTTGCTTTATGTTATTTAGTGTATGTGGTCACCCTTAATAGAGAATGGCTGAAATATGTGTGTAGTAATGACTTTTTAGGTCTCGTCGTTGGAAGGAAGTTTTCTTGGTTTTGCTGAAAAAGTAGGAGGGTATATTATGTTCTGAGAGTCTGGCAGAGAAGTTAGTACAAATGGTGACTGTCATAATTTTTAACATGTCAAAGAACATCCTCATGGAGAGGTGAATACCTTTTCCTTTAGTCTTAGGTGATAAGGACCTTCTGTTTTCCTGCACCCTCTATTTTTAAAGCCTAAAATTAATGGGGGAGCATGCAGTGGGTCTGTGCTTCCTCTTAGAGCTTAGCAAAATGTGACCAACACTAGGTTGTTCAGGATTTTTGGATTGTCTGTGCTCCTTGAACTTCTCATTTTCGTGCCTGCTCTAGGATTTAGGATATGTCACTTATTTCTCATTAGTCACTACAGAAAGAGGAGGAACATTCGGCTTTACTAGTTGTAGCAGGTGTTAATAGAAGATAAAGAAAGGCCACACATTTTGGTTAAAATGAAGTTTAGGGATAATTTGTATATTAAAACATTCTATGTTTTTTTCTCTACTCTCTTAGCATACAGACATGAGAACTCTTTATTTCATAAGTTTGAAAGTAATCACTAAATGTTTGTCAATCAACACTTGTAAGAAGACACACACACACATGCATACACACACCCAATGACAATGGCCCTTTGTCCTTCAGACTCACTTTACAGAACAGAGCTCATTAAATTTTTCAGAGCTTGTGTATCTTTTCTTAATCAAATGGCAGTGTTGCTGTGATGTGGTGATGATGGTGGTGGACAGGACCTCGGTCAGAATACTGACCTAAGTAAACCTGCAGATAATTGGAGTAAATTTGGAATTTTAGTATTGCAAGTTTTAGTAGTAAATATATTACCTAAAATTATATTTAAAAACTTTTTTCAAATTAAACCCAATACTAAATCCATTGAGGAGATTTTTCTATTAAAAAAGTTTTCCCCAAAAAACAATTTATAATGTTATAATTTTAAAGGATATTCTAGAAATATATTCATTTTAGAAGTACCATTTTCATTTATTTCAATGGAGCATTCTGCTAATACGATGATGATGATGAAGAAAAAGAAGAAGATAAAGATTAACAGCATTAACACAAATTTCATCCCCAGGACAGTATTAGTAACAAATTACTGCAGCAATTTTGTCATAAGTTTTTGAAATGAAATTTGGGGGTTGTAGAATCTAAAAGACTTTATCAAAGGAAAACATTTAAATTTTTATATTTTTACATTCATTTTATTTGGAGTCTTATTTACATTGTCATTCCTATTCTGTAATAGCTGACATTTATTATGACTTGATATCTGTCTGTAGCTTTTGTGCATGAGAAACTAATGAACAGTTGACAAAGTCATCATGATAAAGAGGTTGATGATGAATTGATTGCCATTACACAGGTATTGTGTGCATTCTATCAGCTGACATATTGAACTTCTCCCCTAATGCAGGTTGCTTTCTCTCATCTAGGAAACAGACCAAAGGCAGGCATTCCCAATTAAGTCTGGTGAGGTCCTATACCCCCTAATTACAGGCTAACTTACTGTGTCTAATTGTAACAGACATTGTGTTACCAACTTGCTTTGAACACCCAAGGATGCCCAATAAAGCAAATAGGAAAATATTAGAATAACCACTGAAAGAGTTCACTGTGTTGAAGTTTAGTACTGAATGGTTTATAGTGCTATCTTAGAGTCATCTACTTTTTTTCTTTTACTTTTCTTTTTTAAAATGTATTTGTTTTTATTGTTTTTCACAGAGAGAGAGAGAGAGAGAGATACAGAGACAGAGAGAGAACTGAACTGGGGGAGCTCCCAGTTCAGCACATGGGTCCACACGGGCCAGGGCCGGGATTCGATCCTCGGTCCCTGGCGCTGCAAAGTGAGCACTTAACCCACTGAGCCATCCCGGCTTCCCCTTACTTTTCTTTTTAAAGGATGTTGTAGTTTGGGCAGTAATAGGCAGAGTAGGCATTAAAAGTGATAAGAAGGAAAAATAGTAATCACTACTCTCAATTAAAGGACTTAAAGAATTTGCCAGAATAATGTAGGTGGGAATTCAAGTTTGTAGTGATTAAAATATTGTGGGAGGAGATTAATAATATTAAAAAATAAAAGAGTTCACATAAATTTTACCAAATTCAAGTAATCAGGGATTGTTACAGAGTGGATTAGAAACTGAGTTTGTGTAAATCTGAAAAAAAAAAGGTTCATTTTACTTTTTGAAACTCTTCATTCTGTTGTTATTTTATTTTGTTTAAATTTTATGTTGACAGTAAGCCACACAATTAAGTTTTACATCATTTTGATACTGATATAAAGGTATACTGTGAGATCATGGAATGTAGCACTAATGAATGAATTTTATTCAACTTGTTTTATTGTTAGACAGTTTACAGAGTCACAAATGAAGCAATTGATGAACTAAGGAATGGCTGTTGTGTAGGTGTCTATTGTACAATGTGACTTTTTTCTTTTCTCAATTTTTATTTTGTAGAGATAGTTCTCTTTACAGTTCTTTTTTTTTTTCTTTTAAAGATATATTTTTATTGTTTTTGATAGAGAGAGACAGAAAGAAAGAGACAGAGAGAATGGGGAGGGCCCAGAGCAGTCTCCATAGTTGCATGTCATTAGTTTTTGACACAGTTTCATTCCACATGTGGGTGCAGGGCTGCACAGGGCAGGAACTGGCTGGGGTCTTTCCATGAGAACCAACCTGGGGGCACACTCCAGTTCAGCATATGGATCCGCATGGGCCAGGTCAGGATTTGATCCTTGGACCCTGGGGCTGCAAAGTGAGCGCTTAACCCACTGAGCCAGCCTGACATCTCCTACAGTTCTTACTAAGATCAGTGATACCAGAGTATTACTCATTCTAGACATCTTTGGCAAATTAATATTCACTGGATTGTGAATCTAGAGATGGGATTAAATTTGTTTTTTGTTGTTTGTGATACAAAACAACAGATTATTGACAATAAACCTGAGAGGGGTTCTTCAGTAGACTCCTTGTTATATATGTATATGTGATTTCTTTGTTCTGCACAACTTTTTGAACCTAAATCTTTTGTTTCAAATAATTTAAATTTAACTAAAATTCATTAGCACTATTTCTTCTCTTTATGTTCTTTAGGTTACAAAGTAGTTTATGGACATGGAGTCTGCACAGCTCTTTACAATTTCTAAGGAATTTCATCTGTATTTTCTCATATGACATTGGTTCTATATAAATAGCTGATAACATGATTCCTACTCTGACAGTGCTAACAAATCAAGCTCAAAAGGTAAATATAAACATAAATTACTTACTACTTTATTATGGAACTACAAATAACCCTAAGTAGAGATTTGAAAAATATACGATAAAGCATAAGTACATATCAAATTTGATATTCACTTAAGTAGAAATGCATGGTCTCACTTTTAGATATTTGGAAAATTTTAACCAAAGTGCCTTTTATTTTAGAATTTCTAAATCAGATACTTTGTATTAATAATGGAGAAAATAATGCCTGACTCTTGTAAAACATGTACCGGTAGTATTTTATAAGGAGCTCTTAAATCATAGATTTCATTTTATCCTAATTAATTTGATAATCTGCTGAGATTCTTTTCTGTTCAATGATTTGATTACAATTTCCATATAGCAAAAAGAGAAATGGAATCACACTACATTAGATCTTGAAGGAAATATAAAGATAATCTAATCTAATGCCTTTATTTTAAAAATGAAACTGCTACCAAGGTTAAGTGACTCATCTTAGGTCATATTGCTACTTAGAGTCAAATCTTCTGACATTAAATCAATCACATTTTCTACCAAATCACACTGCTCTTGTCCAATATGGGCTTTTCAAACCTTGAGCTCTGGAAGACCCGTGGATTCAGGCATAAATTATACAGTTTGACTCCCTGTTCCACCCAAATGCACTGCTCACTGCTTTCTCTCTTTTTCCTTCTTGCCTTCGGTCTGCCTCTTTCTGCCTCTTCGTTCTTTTTTTCTTCTGTCTATTCAGATATTGCCACTCATCTATATTAGACAACCTTCTATTGATAAAACCTTCTGTTTTGTCTTTGCTTGCTAGTATACATGGCAGCTAAAATTATTTGATCCTGGTATCATGGGTCTCAGAATGCTATTCTGGGTATTTGAATATTAAAATTAGTCCATTTCTAGAACAGACAAAGTAGGTTTACAAAATGGAGATAGAATTTGTAATACCTTAATGGGGTCCTCAAGAAGTTCCGTTGTTAGAAGGGCATATTAGCAATGTCTACCCAAGAGCATAGATACTAAAGTATTTCTAATCCACGGTTTTCTAACGTGGTATTCTCTGTTAGGGTCACCAACAGAAATTTGTTGTAGGCTTATTGTAACCATTAAAAGATAAATGTAGGCCAAACCATATCATAGTGATGAGGCTGGGACATTCTGGACTCAGAGCTCACATGCATGAAAGCCCCAGTTTAGACATTTTAAGACCAGTTGAATACGGTCTCAGAGATGTGCTGACAGAATTGAAGGGTATTTATCTTTTTGTCTCATTACCATGTACAAGAGGGACCCCCAAAACCCAGAATTATTTTCTGGAAGGTGGGCCTCTTGTAGTACAGGCTTCTCCCACTAGGTGAGTGTTCTAGGAACTCATCTGCATCAGTGTTCCAGATAGTGTTGTTCTGAGACACTGCGTTCAGCTTCAGTGAAAAAGTTTTTTGGAACCTCTTTCAACGTGTTTGCCCATTTTATAATGGGTGATATACACAACGTATGGCATGACAACTCACCTGCCCACACTGAGCTAAGTGTTGAGCACTTATTGACCCAAAACAACATGACCCCCATGCCCCACCCTCCCTATTCACCTGATCTCCCCCCAAGTGACTTTTTTTGTTTCACCAGATGAAAATGTCCTCAGAGGGAAACATTTTTGTGATGTGGAAAAGGTGAAACAAAAAATGGTGGAAGAACTAAAAGTGCTCAAAATCAATGCGTTCAAAAACTGTTTTGAGCAGTGGAAAAAGCATCTATCAATTGGTGTATTGCATCAAATGGAGAGTACTTTGTAGGTGACTAAAGTTTAAACATGTAAGAATAAATACAAAAATTTTTATAAATAAATTCTGTTTTTTCTGGATCCCACTTTGTATATTACAATTATTCTAACTCTGTTTGGGATTTTTTTTTTTTTTCATTTTTAAAAGTACTTAGATTTCTCATTAGACATGGCACAAATTTTAAACTTTGAGTATCCATTTATTTTGTATTTAACTCCTCTAACTCCTCTTCTATATATCCTATTACAGATATATATGCAAATTGATCTGAACTACTTTTTATATTTAGAATGAGTTCTCATATGTTCTCCCTAAACATATCCTCAGTAATACAGGTTAGATAGCTACTAGCTATGTTGAGAAGTATCTTATTTAATTTAAAAGCTTCCTTATTTTGCCTTTGTGATGTTAGATTCAGTTCTAGTTTTCAAAGGTATGGCAACTGAATCAGTGGTATTTATATACCCTTTGTGATTTTATAGTTTTCAGTTATATGTTCTCTGTGCTGCTTAGTTACCAAATGGATTATGCCAATGCCCCAGACCATTAGATGTCCATCCCTGAAACTTTAAAAATATTATTAGGTTTACTCTGATGTTTTGGTTTTTTTTTTTTTAAGATTTATTTTATTGATTTTTGACAGAGAGAAACAGAGACAGAGAGAGACAGAGAGAAGTGGGAGGGCCCAGAGCAGTCTCCATAGTTGACATTAGTTTTCCATATAGTTTTTCACTCCACAGGTGGGCACAGGGCTGTGCAGGGCAGGAACTGGGCTGGGAGCCTCCCACATGTGGGTCCGCATGGGCTGGGGCCGGGATTCCATCCTCAGTCCCCGGGGCTTCAAAGCGAGTGCTTGATCCGCTGAGCCATCCCAGCTTTCCCATACTCTGATGTTTTTTTTTATCCACAGGCACAAACATTGTCCCAGAAGTTAGCACACTATGGCTGTGGAAGAGTATTTTTTGTCAGTTATTCTTTTTTATTTTATGAAAGTAAATCAGCCTGGCTTTGGAAATTATCAAAAAAGAATTTTTTAAAGATTTTTTAAAAAGCAAAAGTCTTCTCAGAAGTCTAGTGTTTTGAGTTTCAAAGTTGATTTAATTACAAAAGTAAGATACAGGAGTTATAAAAATTTCAAACCATGAAAAATATGCAGGGTAAAACACTGAAGTTGCTTTCAGTTCCCTAATACAAATCTCATAATTAGTAACTTGGTAGGTATCTTTCCATATTTTTCATATGTTGTCATATAAAGACTTCACAGGTCTTTAAGTTACAGGTATTTGGAAATGATCCGTATGAAATGATTGCATAAGGCAAGATTTCATTGCTTACTCTCACTTCAAATGATTTGTATAATTGCTTCCTTCCAAACATCCCTTGAAATCACAAACTACAATACCAATGGTGGATGCAATAGTAATGTATTAATAGTAGAAATAGCCCCAGATTCTGCAACAAAATCCCAGATTCTTGCACTTACTAGCCTCATGCATGGCGTGACTTTGAGTAAATCATTTAACTTTCCTCTGTTTATTTCTGAGATTTTTTTTCATTTTTGTAGTTCTATTGTTCTCTTACCAAATAAACCCCATTTATATAGAGATTTTCTTTTAGAAATAAAATAAAGCACTTTATAAATAACAAAGAATGCAAAATTCAGAAAATTTTTATTAAGGGTATTGCGTGGCAAAAATAAATCTAAGGGGTTGCTGGGGTAGCTCAGCAGGTTGATTGGTGTCCCGGGATGGAATCCTGGCCCCGGCCTCTGCCAACCCACATGCTGAACTGCAGCGTAACTAGTAACCGCTGGGATGGCAGTGAAGGTTCTCCCCTCCCCTGCAGGAGGCCCCGTGTTTGGTCCTGCTCAGTGTGGCCCCACATCCACTTGTGTGGAAAAAAACTATGTCACAACTAAAGATGTACAACTATGGAGACTGCTCTGTTTCTCTCTCTCCCTCACCTTCTCTCAAACAAAAAAAATAAACCTTTTAAAAAATAAAAAATAAGTAAATCTTAGTAATTTATAATGGGAAGAAGAGTTAAGTATTGACTATATTTTGGGGTAACTAGATAGCTTTATATTATGATACAATGTTACACCTAGAATCATTACACTATAATATTAGCTTTTAATATAGTTTAGCTTTCAAAAAACAGGTGTGTGTGTGGGCCGGATTCAATCCTCGGTCCCAGGGCTGCAAAGTGAGCGATTAACCCACTGAGCCATCCCAGCTTCCCCTAATTCTTGATTACAGGAAAATAGTATGCTCCAGAGCCCTCTCTCTAAAACATTAGTAGTTATTTCAACTATGTATGCACCATGGGTTAACCATAATGTTAGCCATTCTGGTTACTTTCTTCCAGGATATCTGGAAGTACAGAACTCCCTTCTCTTTCAATCTATTCTTTACCTCAGAGTGTGGTTGGAGTATGAAATAATGTTCCAATGTTGGTAATTTTTTTTTTTTAGAAAACTGTGAATCAGATGGGTTTCTTATTATTAGGCAAGGTCTAAAAGGATTGAGGCTGAGAACAACATAATTTTAATAAATATTTAAAATGTAGCTCTTCTTGCTGGTTTTTCTCTTAGTATTCATTGAATTTAAATATATAATTGTTGTGTTGTTGCTTCAAATCATACTAAGATGGCCTGAGGTCAAAGCTGATCTGATTTGGCTTTGTCTATGCACATGTTCTTAGAATGAGAGAAGTAAGGAAATAATAGATAGGCCCATCATTTTCATTTTAAAAGTACATAAGAGGAACAGCCTGATAAAGTCTTGTCATTTGGTCCCAGCTGCATCAATATGAACTGTGTCATAGAATAACATAAAAATAAATTACTGATAAATTTGATTGGCTGCTGAGTTAGGTCTTGTTGGTCCCATGACCTGATTCCTTTCACTAAATTTTGTTGCCTCAGGATTGGAGTTATTGTTCCTTTTTTCAGGGAAACTGAAAAGAGGGAACACTATAGAAATGCTTAAATGTCTTAAATTTTCATGGAATTTTTTAACCTTCATAGAATCAAATTAAGGTTTTTAAATATGCAAAAGACATTTTATGTTTTTGAAAACCATTTTTTTAACTCTCACCACATGTTCACTCTTGGTGTTGGTGGCATGACAAACATATGCCTTTATGGTTTGTGGAGTTCTTAGAAGTCTGAAACATGCCATATGCTGAGTGTTACACTAGATGAAAATACATCCGCCTTAATGTTAGTCACAGGGTGTATTAAATGCAGTGGTCATGAAAAGCCTTTTTAGATCAGGCAACAAGTAGTAAGTACCTATTATCCATGCAGGGCTTTTTAGAAGAATGAGAGAGAGATAATGTATGTTGAAATAATTTCTTTATTGGTAATAAGCAGCATCGTATCTATTGTTTAGAATCATGGTTTATTTTGACCAAGCATTTACAATGAATCTAATCTCAAGGGGAAAAAAAGCATAGGGAAAATATATAGATATTTCAAAGTTTGAGAACTGAGTCTTAATATTCACTTTCTGTTGTGGGCAAGAAATTAATATTTAGGTTGGAAAATGTGACTAAATGTAGCAATTTGGAGGTAAGTGCAGAACTGCATTTACTTTGTGTTTGGTGGCCATATTACTCAATACTATGAAGATTTTTATTTGTATGAAACGCATGTTTCTTTTGTGGGAGGGTATAGTTTTATGTGGTATTGAAATGACTCCCCTGTACACTGTATTTTATCTTGGGAAGTGATTGGTGTCAGAAGCATTGCTTGTATCAAGATATATGTAGAGAGTGGAGGTTGCTTGGTAATATATAGTGCCCTGATGGTTTATGTTGATGGTGTTCTGGTACACTTTACATCAGCCATTCTGTTTTACCTTGAACTGTAAGGTGAAATAGCTTCTGGATTTATATTTGTAAGACTTTTAACCATTTCAGGAGTTATTTTTAACCAATTCACACATATTTATGATGTTCTAGTTCTGAGTAGAAAATAAATATAAAACAGCATTGCCTATGAGAATATGACCTGGTAAGGATCTCTTTGACAAGCAGCACTTTTGATGCAAGTCAGAAGAAAACAACAACAACAACAATTATTATTATTATTATTATTATTATTATTATCATCATTATTAACAGCTCCCACTTAATGGATACCCTTTTGAAGTAGGTTAATACAGTGGTTTAGCACTTAGCCTCTGGAGTTAGACTGCCCAGGTTTGCATTCCAGAGCTTCTGCTAGGCATGAAACATTGGCCAAATTGTTTGACCTTTTTGTGCCTCAGTTTCCTAACTTTTAAAATGGAGAAAAGAATAGAAGGATTGTTTTGAGATTATATGAGATAATATACAGGAAATACATAGAATATTAAACCTTTACTTTAATGCTGATGCTTTAATATCTCTAGTCCTTCCAGCAACTCTGACAAGTTATTTTTTCTCTCTGAATTATAGATACAAAATTGAGTCTCAGTAGTTCAATGACTTGCCATGAACACAGACTGGGGATTGAAGGTTAGGTTGGCTGGCTTCCATTGTCTAATTCACTTAGTTTTATTACCTCAGGATTTGAGCTAGTATTCTTCCTTTGTTAGGGAAACTCTAAAAAGGGAACACTATAGGACTATCTAAGTCCTAATTCTTCATGGAATATTTTTTAGCCTTCATGAAACCAAATATCATCTGATAAGGAGAAAGAAACCATTATCCAGCCTACAAATATAGTTTGGGGGGAGAGAGGATTAATATTATCACGGAGTCATAAGTGTAAAATATATGCAATTGGGCTGAATTGGAATATGTTTACAACTTAAAGAAATTTGGAAGAGTATTCTTAGCACGTGTATTGCACAGAAACTGTCACATACTCTCTACAGCCAATTTTAATTACAGGTACATTTATTATCCAATATGAGTACTAACCCTGGTAAATCTTACTTGTTCTTATTAATGTAAATACCTATGTACTTTGCTTATTTAAATAATTTATGGAGATTATGAAAAAGTATATTTCTTTTTCAAGCTATTCCTCATACTCTCAAGATTTCTAGTGGCAAAAGCCATTTAAATATGGGCACCATTCCTTACGTAGTTGTACCCCTGTTGCCACTGGCTGAGTGTTGTATCTATTGTAGAGAGTTAGTAGTTTGTTGAATGCATTTGTCTTTATCTTTTGTGGGGGGATGCCGGGATAGCTCAGCAGGGTGAGTACTTGTCTTGCGACTGTGAGGTCTGGAGATCGATTCCGGCCCCAGCCTGTACAAACCCATATGCGCACCTGGTAACCATCATGACTCAGCAGCAAAAGTTCTCTCCTCCCATGTGGGAGGCCCCCAGTTTGGTTTCCACCTTGCATGGCCCACACCCACATGTGTGGAATGAAACTATGTCAGAACTAATGATGTAAGACTATGAAGACTGCTCTGGACCCTCCCTCCTTCTCTCTCTCCTCTCAAACAATAAAATAAATAAATTAATTCATTAATAAAAATTACCCTTTGTGCACTTTTTGCTATTATTCTTAAACATTTTAGAACCACCCAACTTAAGCTTTTAACACAGCAATAATTTCGGTATCTTCCAGCAACTTAATTTCCACACAGCTGCAGTGCGACACTTTTGAAAGTAATTTCAGTGCTAGTTGACTGTGTAAGGTCTGTGATGGCAGAAAGAGGCAAGATATAGTGAGATTTTCCCAGTACCTAAAAATACCCCTGTTGTGTGTGTGGGGGGGTGGGGGGTGGGGGGGGGTAGGGTGGGCGGGGCTGAAACCCAAGGGTATTTAAGAAAATGAGTATAAAGCAGAATGCTTATGTTTCTGTTGAGAGAGTGAGGTCAACGACATGACCTTGTCACATGTACTACTTACCGGTAGTTTGGCAATGATCTCTGCCACTTGCCCAAATACCTGAGCCGGTGTCCTGGGAATAATCCCTGACTCATCCTTATTTCCACACATCCTTTTAGTGATTGGGTCATATCCATACTCTAAATCTTAAATGGTTTTCCTGTTCTTCCCTTTTTCCTCATTCCCATTGCTATTTCAGTTTTTACAAATTTGAAACCACAATGATTTTTCTCTTTTCACCAATGAACATTTCTCCATATTATTAAATATCCTTCAAAACATTTTTCTGTCTGTGTCTTGCTATATAGTTCTATGCAATTAAAGTTTTTCTTCCTTTTTTGTTTGGATTACTTCCCATATTTTGGGTCTTACAAATGATGTTCCTATATAAATTCTTATTTAGAAACCTATCTGGTCATTTCCTTGGGCTAGATTTCTAGAAATATAATTTCTGGGCCACAAGTTCTCAACATATTTAAAGGCTCTAGAAACATAATAGTATTATTTCTTTTTAGAAAGTTTACTGATTTATTCTCCCATCAGTAGTATTATGGTATCTATCCCATTAGAACCTTCATTATTATTATCTAAAACAATTTTGTCAATCCAATAGATTAAATTGTGATGATGCTATTTTAATTGGTATTTTTAAATGCCAGTGAGGTTGAACTTTTTTTAACATGTGTGACTTGCATCTCTAATTTTTGTAGTCTGTGATGTTTGAATACACATTTTGTATTTTAATGTAGCAAAATCTGTTTTTCCATCTTAAGTTTTCACTGGTTTTATACTGATAAAATATTTATAAATATTTGTTCTTAACATTTTTCCTATTTTCTTCTTGTTTTATAACATTAAAAAAATATATTTTATCTCGGAGGTGCCAGGATTCTTCAGCAGGTTAAGCACTTGCTTTGCAGCCCCTGGGTCCAAGGATCAAATCCCGGCCCCAGCCTGTGCGGACCCATATGCTGAACTGGGGTGTGGCCCCCAGTTTCGTTTTTGTTGGGGTGAGCTTCCCATGTGGGATGCCCTCAGTTTGGCCCCCTGCTCACAGGGGCGTGCCTCCCATGAGGGAGGCCCCTGGCCTGGTTCCTTCCCTTCTCGGCCCCTCACCCACCTGTGTGGAATAAAACTTAGTCAAAAACTGATGACATACAACTATGGAGACTACTGTGGGCTTGCCCCCTTCTCTCTGTCTCTCTCTGTCTCTGTCTCTCTATCAAAAACAATAAAATTAATCTTTTAAAAATAATTTAGGTCTTTAACATTTTGGTATACTTTGCAAAATGAGTATCCAACTTAATTTTTCCAAATTATAATAACTTTTCCTCTGATTATTACTATCATTGCTTTTACTATATGTGCTACAGTCTGTTTCATCGCACTCTAATTAACTCCATTTATCTGTTAATTTTTGCACAGATTCTCAATTCATTTTAAACACTAAAGTTTTTTGGGTTTTTTGTTGTTGTTTTTAAGCGTGATATTTTGTTTTTTCAGTAGAGTTGATGTTTTTTAATTTTATTTATTTTTTATATTTTATTGTTAAATTTAATGGGGTGTAAAGTTTTAAACTACATTTTCATATGTGATGGAGTAAGTGCCCTTTCATTGTTTTTATTTTTCAAAATAACTTGTGTGTGTGTTTGTGTTTGTGTTGTCTGTTCATCCAGAAGACTTCTAGAATAATTTTATTATGCTTTTCCCCAGAATATCTCACTGGAAAGAACTGACACATTTAATGTATTTTGTGTCTCTTTGTTTAGTTAGATCTTATTTTACATTTTCACTAAAATTGTCTACTTTTAGTTATATAAGTTCCACGTTCTTTTTTGTGTCGTAGTTATTCACGGACACTTTATATTCTTGATTATTACTCTGGATGGGATTTTTTTCTGTATGATATTTTTCAGCTTGATTTACTTGTATACATCATCCCCCCC
>PVKE010026563.1:0-22184 GCA_004027555.1 Craseonycteris thonglongyai
GAGGCAATCAAGAATATACACAATTTATAAATAAAGGGCCAATGCATATTGGAATAAAAAGAATCATACTGAACAAGATACAATCTTTGGGCTGTCATATTGACAAAGAAGATACCTAGTCTCAGTGAATAAATGATGCTGTGGCACTCAGGCACTAATGCAGGAAATGTAACAAGTGGTTCAAGTTTTCTGGCAAGCCATTGGCAGTATAGATCAAAAACCTCAGCATGGATCTACATCTGACTCAGCAATTCTATTTCTGCAGTCTATTCCTAGGAATAATCATACAAGTGCACACCAATATATACGTATAAGACTATTCATCACCAAAATGTTTGTAATAGATCACATTTGGAAACAACCTACATGTTCCATAGTTGGGGATTGGTTCTCATCAGTTGTGGAGCAATCTTACAATGCAACTTTTTAAAGAATATGAGGAATGTGCTAAAATATTGAGAATATAGTGCTAGATAGTAGGAGATAAAATTCTACATTGCATCTGTAAAAATATTTACAGAAAACACTTTGGTTTTTTCATATGTTGTTACCATGACCATGTAAATCTGAAAAGAAAGATATTTGGGTGCTGGTGAATTTTGATTATGTTGCTGTTATTATTGTTATATATTGATTGAATTAAATATCATCCAGGTTGTCTCCTGTCACTTACATTCTGCCATTTCTTCTTGGCTCTGTCATAGGCTTGTCCAGATTTATTTTTGCCTGTTGGACAAGCTTGGATTTCTGTGAGCAGGAACACGTGAATAGGTCTGCTGCAGTGGAGCTCATCTATTGCAGAGCAGCTCATCTTTTTCACATAATTATGATGAAGCATGAATGCTTTTCCTATCAGTACTTGCTTTTCGAAGGTACTAAGAAAATATTGTGCATTTGAAGATGCTGGAATCTGCCAAAATGTATTAATTGTAAACTGAAAGAAGTATATGAACCATAAAGACAACAGCAGTAAATTGGTTGTAAATATAGCCATTTATTGACAATGTCTAGGCTTAGTGAAATAAAGTAGCCAAATGACTATTTAGAGTGTGTGTTTCTGCTCTCACTAACTTCTTTTCCAAAGTATTATAAGGTAATTTGGAGAACATGAAATAATTTTTCTGTTTTCTGCTTTTGTGCATGGATGTTGTCCTAGATTATATTTACTTGTCTGCCTCATTGTTACTTAGGATTCTAGAATTTTATGTATTTGTGGGTTTTCCCCCTTTATTTCATTTATCTTGCTCTAATATCCCTAACCAGAATAGAGGTTCTTTTCAGGTAACAACTTTATTTCTTTGCTTCTTAACAACTTTCAAGAAATAGTATTTGCTGGGTAATTATGTTTAAAAGAAGATGTATGTATGACAATTTAAGACAAAACAGTTCTTGAATCCTTACTGCAATGAGTATCTGGAAGCCTATCTTGCAAATTAATGTTAAGTATTTTCTCAGAGTTTCTATGACATAACATCTACCAATTTTATGTCCTTGTTCACATATTTTCCCCAATTGGTTTCATCAATATGTCTAAATATAAAAGTATAATTTTGAGGATGGTTATCAGCAACATGAAGTTCATGGTTATCCAGCCCTGTTAAGGAGAGCCAGTAAAGAGATGCACCGAGTGTTGGCTAACATCAGAACCTATAGTTTTTATGGCCACTCTAAACAGAAAAGAGCCCTTATGTAATGCTTGGCACCTAGGGTCAACTGGGTCAATGAATTAGCAATCTGAGGCTTTGAGTTCTTATTCTTGGCTCTGCTGATGGTTTTCTGTCAAGTTTTAGGTGAGGTACAATTCATCTAGTAGAGTTTCTGTGCATTTTTTTTTCTTTTTAAAATTAAATTTATTGGGGTGACATTGGTTAGTAAAATTAAACAGGTTCCAGATGTATAATTCTACAATACATCATCTATGTGTTGCATTTTCAAAGATTTAAAAAATGTAACAAATAAGTGGGAAACCATTTGGTATTGTCTTACATGCAGTGACACACAATACTAACAACCCGAAGTCCTTGATAAACCATTCTGACTTTGAAAGATTAAGGCACCATAGGGGAATTCCAATTATAAACCATAGCACTGCTTCTTCTTTTTCTTATTAAAGATTTATTTTATTGTTTTTGACAGAGAGACAGAGCCAGAGAGAGAGACAGGGAGAAGGAGAAGGGCCCAGAATAGTCTCCATAGCTGTACATCATCAGTTCACAACATGGTTTTGTTCCACACAGGTGGGCAGGGCTGTGTAGGGTGCAAACTGGGCCAGGAGCCTCCCACATGGGAAGCACACCCCAGTTCAGCATATGGGTCTGCACAGACTGGGGCTGGGATTTGATCCTCAGTCCCTGGGGCTGCAAAGCAAGAACTTAACCCACTGAGTAATCACGTTTTCCCCAGCACTGCTTCTGAAAATCATCTTCTCAATATTTTTTATACTCTACCCTCACCTTGAAGCTTTTCCCCCACCCTCCATTCTTTACCAGCACACCATCCATAAATATTTCAGTCTCCTTTTGGCTATGCAAGAAAGCCCAGGGCTTGACTGGCTTTCTCCTTCAGGCTTTAGAAGAAAGGGAAGTTGAATAGTCAAAGGTACTTTCTTTACATGCAGAAGGGGTGTGTGTGGGGTGGAATGTGGGGAGAAGGGAAAAATTATACACATTTATAATGTAATATCCTTTCCTAAATCCCTGACACATTTATAATGAAGGTATTTGTTTGATCAGTCAAGGGTCATTTGCCGAACTCTATTAGGATACTAGCATCATGTCTTTCTCCTGGAATCTATAGACACTCAGCAGTTTAAACTATCACATAGTCAAGGACACAGTGGGTAGTTAGAACTGTAATCCTTGCTAGACCAGAAGATTAAAGGTTTAAAGGGGAGTTAGAGAAAGGATGACGGACCTCTTGAATCATCGCTAATTGGTCAGAAACAAAATAAAATTGTACTAATGGAAGTCATGTATACATTGGATTGAGACTGCATGTGTGGAGGGGTATGAAATCGTCTTCAGTAGACTAGTACTATCCTTGTGAAGTTAAGCATTCAGGACCTGGTATGACAGTGGAGCTGTGGAAGAGGGATATTCAGTAGCTTTGCAAGTGACTACATAGAAACTGCAATATCAAGCAGAAGAAAAACAGGTCTAATTTGTTGAGGACAAGTATTGGTGGTGGGAGTGAGAAAGAAGATGTAGAGAAAAGAACAGTAACTTGGGGAGTGGGTGGGTTACTCTAATGAGAACCAGATTTCCAAGCCTGGGGTGGGCTCCACCCAGGGCAGATTCCAGGAGCTGGCTCAGTGTAGATAGCTGGGCTGTTTGGGTCTAGTTAGAGCTTCCATGGTAGCACTAGATTTACCATAAACTGGCCTTGTCACCCAGATTGCTCTCTGACTCTGGCCTCTCTGACTTCTTTCCGTCTTGACCTATGATCCTCCAACTGGGAAAACCCAAACCTGTTCTGAAGGATTATTAAACTCCCAATTTGAGTTGGCTATAGCAGGAAGGGTGTTTGACCTGGGCCGGGGCTTGGCTCTTGAGTGAATAGCTATCAGGGGTGCCTGGGACTGGGTAGAGGGGGGGCTGATAAAGAGACTCTTGTTTCTCTGTCTGGCCTGTTTTTTTCTGCATGACACTATGTGCTCCTGAACACTGTCCTCCATGAGGGCACTGGTAAAGGGAAAAGGCTAGACCAAGGATGTTTTAGGAGACCTTTGTTGGCATGGTCAGGAAGGCTAAACCAAAATATGTCTGTTACCTTTACTATAACTCTGATGACTTACCTTGTGACACTTGTACTTCTCCTTCTCCTCTCATCATGAATTTCTGATAAGGGCTGTAGTGGTTAATGTTATGTGTCAACTTGACTGGCCCATGAGTTGTCTAGATATTTGATTAAACATTATTTTTGGTGTCTCTGTGATGGTGTTTTTGGATGACATTAACATTTTAAACAGTAGAGTAAGGCAGATTGTCCTCCATAATGTGTGTGGGCCTTAACCTATTAGTTGAAGGCATGCATAGAATAAAAAGACTTATTATCTCTCAAATAATATGGATTCTCCAACAGGCTGCTTTTGAACTCCATCTGTACCTTCAGCTTTCCTGGGTCTTGAGCCTGCTGACTCACAATGCAGATTTGGACTTCCCAGTTTCTATAATCATGTGAGCCAATCCCTTATAATAAAAATCTCTTTCTGTGTATATTCACATCCAATTGGTTCTGTTTCTCTGGAAAACCCTAACCAATACAAGGGATATATGAATTACAAGCTCTTAGCCATAGGGATTTAACAAATAGATCTTAAATAAAAGGATATTTTTAGTAAGAGTTTGTTAGGTGAGAAGAGATGTCAGTGACAATTGGTGTATTGTGTGGCAGGTGAGAGACACAGACATGAGTATGGAAGCATGAGGTTAATGAAGAAAATTTCTCAGATGCTTTGCAGATGCCTTGCTCACCAGTGACATCAACCATCTTTCTCTTAATGGTGAAGGAGGTATCTTGGTAAAGTCAAGGCAACAGTTACTTCTTTAGGCACCAAGGAATGTGGCTCCAACATGGAGATAGAAAAGATAGCACATGAAGCAGAGGCCCTTTAGTTGAGTGTGAGCAGGGCAAAGAGCATAGCTGGAGCTGTCTCTATTCTTGTTGCTGTTAGAAGGTGCATTTGAATCTGGAGGATGGTGGGTAAGGATGGGAGGTGGGGTTGGGTGGTGATGGTGATTCTTGTTAAAGTATAGATTGTTATTCAGTTGGTCTGGGTGGGGCTTGAGACTCTGTATTTCTGATAAGCTTCTAAGTGACATCCTTGCTACTGGTTTGCAGGTCACACTTAAGTGACAGGAGACAGGGTTCTCATCCTTCCTTTAAAAGGCGAAAGATTTATGCGATTTGAAGAGAAACCAGAGTATCATCCTTCCTTTAAATGTAACTTCTTTGAGTCCCTCAGGTGGTTAACAGACATGTATGAAAGAGAAGACTCCATTAAAGAAATGCAGAAAGAAACAGGCTGGACAGAAGCAGGAGTATCCTTCTCACCTGCCCACTCACTGGTCTTCAAAAATTAAGGGGTGGGGGTGTAGTCACGTAAGGGGTGGGAGATGTCCTCTGAGGAGCTGAAGGCATCTGCTCTTGCAGAAGCCCCTGGAGGGGGCTGCCAGTTTCCTCAGGGGGGATTTGAGGCCTGGAAGGGATTGCAGCCAAAAACGAGGACTGTAAGAAGATGAAATTGTAAACAAGTAATCTTGAAGTTGGAAAATGTCTCACTCCCCTGGGTCATCACTGAGGGGAAATTGACCTCAAAACTTGATAGCATGAATAAGGGGAGAGAGCCAAGCAATTTGGGCAAGTGAGGCTATAAAAAGGGCTGATTTTTCCCAGTTATTTATTTCAATATTTCAGTAGATTGTACCCAGCAGATTGGAATATAATAAAAACGAATGTGCTTTCTTTTATATGGGGATTTCTGAAGTTCTGTGACCTCATTTACAAAAGTGTGCTTCTAGAAGTACCCACTACAGCTGTTTGTCTTTCTTCCATGAAGGCCTGTGTGGACATGGCTTTAGGAGTAGTTGGTGAAGTCAGATTAGCTTATCTTCTCTGGGCAAGCTGCCCTTACCCTGATTTATCCTCTTGGCACGGTAAGTAGTATCCTCCTTTCTTCTTGTTCATGATCGAAAGTGTGCTTTTCCCCCACACTGAGGTTCTACACATGACTCATTACTGACTAGACTGTGAACTCCTTACATACAAAGACAAACTTCTAAGGTCCAGCATGATGTCTTGAAAGTAATGGATATTTGTTGAATGAATGGATAACTTAAAATGACTGTCCCTTCTTCAAGGAGGGTATACACATTTGAAAGAGGATCACAGCAAACGGAGACAGCTTTCACTGGGATCTCAGGAGCACCTGGTAGGCCAGGGTGAGTGTTTTTTGGAGACTTGCAGCTTTCCTAGCACCCAGGAAGTCACAGCCGGAAGTCCTGGTGATTCTTTCTGGTATGGATGCCAGGAGACACAGTTGTTGAATTGAAAGTGATCGGTTGTAGAGAACAAGAAAAGCTATTGAGCCCAGGGTTTGGGCACACTCCAAGATAGACAGTGATGAAGTGTTTGGCTAGTTACTAGCACTGACAGTTGAGACAACCCTAATTCATTCTTGAGTGACAATAAGGCAGCCATTGAGGGTGTCAGTTTCAGGGACTTGGGGAGCAGTCCAAGCCCTTGACTCTAACCTCTGCCAGAGACTGTCTCCATGATCACGCCAAGCACCATGCTGCCTGGGAGGACTGTGGGGCACTGCTAGAGCAGCAGACTGCTTCTAAACCCGACATCCCAGCCAAGCAGCAGACAAAAGTAGCAAAGCACACATGCTAATTATGTTTCAGTTAGAAAAAACTAGAATTAGAATAAATGAACACTAACCATACCTCTTCAGACAAATCTATTTTTGCTTGTTTTACTCTCTTAATCATCATATTGGCTGACCCTTCAATGTTCATCAAAAAGTTTTCTCTCTTAAATTTAGATCCAGAGAGTGAGGTCTTCTGTCTCCCCATGAAGTATGGAATTTGTAATTACCGGTAGTTGTTTTAGTTATATGGTGCCAGGAAGAGTGAGAAGAGACTAGCTTTACAAATCAGTAAGTGCTGACCCACCTAAAAATAGAAACGGCTGGCGGAAAGGAGGGTCGTGAGAAGGAGTCAGTGGTCTAAACCAGTGAAATAAAATACCAAGCAAATGATCTAAAATATTTAAAACCTATGTGCTTTGAAACACAGATGGCCACTGAACTACATGGGGATTAGGGACACTGACCCCAGTGTAATTGAAAATTTGTGTATAACCTTTGACTCTTCAGTCTACCCTTTGTATCCATGGATTCAACCAACTGTGGAAAGAAAATACTATTTTTGATCAGCCATTGGCAATCCACACTTGGGAACGTGAAAATACTGTTTTCTATCGTTGGTTGAATCTGCAGATGCAAAACCCAAATATATTTATTAAAAAAAATCTGCATATAAGTGAACCCATGCCATTTGAGCTGTTTTGGTCAAGGGTCAACTATATTCAGGGGAGTGTACTTTTAGGAGATGAGGGAATCAGACATTGGTATTTGCAGGTGAGTAATGACTGGATGCTCATGATTAATAACAAAAAAAGTATCTGAGTGTCTCTTTGCATGACACTACCTTGGATTCTGAAGGACTTTCACTTAGGGAATTATAGAGGCCTTGACCTTTAGTCAAGAGTAAGGAAAGGCAAGAGGAATAAAGAAAAATAAATAAATTATATATATTTATATATGAATATATGTGTGTGTATGTATGTATATGTATATGTATATATGTATGTATGTATGTATGTGTATATATATATATATATATATATATATATATATATACCAGAGCTAGCAGCAAGGCTAGAAAAATTATCTAAAAATTCAGCCAAATCCTTCTTAAACACTTAGAGGAAATTTCCCAATTTCTGTCAAGTATTACTTCATCTTCACCTTCCTGTTCTTATGAGATGCTTCTTACTTCATGTTCATATTTCTGTTCTGATATTGCTGCCTTTCTGGGGATGGGAGTGGAGGCTTGAAGGGAAGGTAGGAAATGCTAGCAGTGTGTTTGAAGGGTGTGGAATGGGCAGGGAGGGTCTGGCACCACAGAGAGGGTGGTGAATTCCAGGTAGGAGGAATAGCACTGTAGGCTTCTTTCTTCACAGCTGCATGCTAGAGGGCTATTGATTAGGGAGCAGTGATATCTTTCTTAGGGTTAAAATTGGCCATAGACATATCTATGGACTGATTTCCTATGGTGAAAAAGTTATTTTAATCATGTCTTTGGACTGGACTGTTGGAATACATGAATTGGCTTGAATGAATAGTAGCAGATGCTGGTGACGATTCTCTGATATGGTTTTTAATCACATCTCCAATATCTACTAGACATCTAATTATTTAGTATAACAATGGTAGGCAGAATCATGCCCCTCCACCCCCCAATATCCACCTTCTAATTCCTCAAACCTGTGAGTATGTTACCTTATGTGGCAAAAGGGACTCTGTAGATGTGATTAAATTGAGGATTTTGAGTTGGGGAGATTATGCTAGATTACCTGGTGGTCAGGATGGAAGCAGAGGTTGGAATGATGTGAAGGCCATGAACCAAGGAATGAGGGCAGCCTCTAGAAACTGGAAGAAGCATGGCATGGGCTCTCCTCCAGAGCCTGCGGGAACACAGCTCTGCTGACCCCTCTAACTTAGCCTATTGAGAGACATTTCTGACCTTCAGAAATGTAAGATGAGAAACTGGGAAGTTGGTACAGCAGTCATGGGAAACAAATACAGTAACGCTATAAAATAGCTACAAGCTGAAATCTACGTGTTGAAGTCAGTGATATTGGGGGCGAGAGGGCCTCCTTGTCCTTAACTTGTTTCCATGTGAAGGGCATCACTTAGCATTAATGCTCTGGGTCTGACTGTCCCCAGGGAGTGGAGAGAATGGAGAAGCATCTGCTTGGGAAATCTGGGAATCAAACAGATATGCATTGCTCAGTCTTCCCTGCTTTCCCTTTAAAATCTGCCTGCCAATAGAAGTAAGTGCTCTTTCTCTCTCTCTCTCTCTGTCTCTCTCTCTCTCTCTCTCTCTCTCTCTCTCTCTCTCTCTCTCGATACATGTTCTCCAGTGCCTAAGCCCATTCTGGTCCTTTTCTGTTTGACTCTTTTTTCTCTCAAGCAGGGAAAAGATGTTATTTTATTTTTACTTTTAACTTTAAAAGTGCTGTCTTTTGCTTCATTGACAGGGAAATTGTTCAAAAAATTTTCTCACAATTCAGTATTTACAAAGACTCAGACTTACAATAAAAAAGTAAAAACCAGAACCCCCAGCAGGTTAAAAGAGGTTTCAGTTATATTTTGAATCCCCTGAAACATAACTCCTTCATATAGATATTTATTCTCTTTTCCTTAAATAGCTTATTTGTCACTTATTTAATTTATTTACCATATCTTGCTTGGTTCCAGAGAATATTTAAGATGGCTTATAAATGCATTATAATTAAAAAGGAAGAGCAGAGGGAAAATGAAGGATTGATTAGATGAAACTGGAGTGAGTTTAGAACACAAACTATATATCATTAGAGTCTGTTCTGGTGCTGGCCGGGGGTGGTCTTGGGGAAGGTCACAAATTTGGCTCTGAGATTTTTATCAGTCAAAGCAAAGAAGGAAGCCTAACTGGTAAATGATTTGTAGAATCATTATAGAATTAATATCAAAATGATTTATGGAATAGAGCAGTGAACCACCAACTGGTTACTCAAGAGAAACAACTATTCCTAGAACTGAGACTGAAAAACTTTCCTATGGGTCTTTGTAAAGAGAACACTTATAGAATGTAGTGAACAAGATTTTAGATATCATCTTGAGTAAATATGGCTATATACTTCATAAGTTATTTCTTATAGTATCCCTCAGTATCAGTAAATGGTGCCATAAAATTACACTTGTTTCATTTATGTTGCGTATTTATGGAGAATTTTCTCTGGATTGGAGCAAGGTTTGGTGCTGGGGCATACATGGATGGGAAAAACAGAATCACCCTTGTCTTCAGGGAGCTTACAGTCTAGAGGGAGAACCTGACACTATAAAGTAACACCACACACTAGAAAGATATAAAGTTGGTTGCTAAGAAAGTATTAATCATGGGACTCACTTTGGATTATGGGTCAGGGACAGCTTTTGAGGAAGTGACATTTGAGGTCTGACAATTAAGTTCATGAGCAAGCCACCATGTGCTTACCGGTATGTTGGCAGCACTGTACAAACAACTCGGTAAGGTTTCATAACCTTGGTATTTTAGTGTTTCACATCTGTGTTCATGTCAATATCTTGCTGAGTAGTGTTCATTATTGTTATTGCGTGTTTTTGTGTGCCATCATGAGAATATTGAAGCGTGAATCAGAGCAGTGAACAAACATTGAATGCCTTGTTAAACTTGGCAAGAGCAGGAGTGAAATCAGGGACACTTTAGTCCAAGTGGATGGGGCTAATGCCATGAAGAAAAAAGCAGTATACAAATAGATTACACATTTCTCTAAGGGGAGAGAAAGCATCACTGATGAAGAGAGGTCAGGGAGGCCAGTAACGAGCAGAACTGACAAAAACATTGCAAACATTTATTGAGTTGTGTGTCAAAATCTTCAGCAGACTGTGAGAAGCACAGCAGATCAAGTAAACAGTGATAGAGAAACAGTTAGGAAAATCTGAACTGAAAATCTTGGCATGAGAAAGTTGTGTGCAAAAATGGGTCCAAAGGAGCTCACCAGTGAACAAGAGCAAAGGAGAGTCAAAATTTGCCAAGACATTTTGGAGAGGCAAGACGGTGTTTTGGGCTGTGTTATCACTGGTGATGAAACGTGGGTGTACCAATCATGACCCTGAAATGAAGCGTCAAAGTGCACAATGGAAGTCAGCCAATTCTCCACAATCAAAAAGTTTCATCAGTGCAAATCCACAGTCAAGATGATGGTGCTAAGCTTTTTTGATATTAGAGGGCTTGTTCATTATGAATTTGTACCAAGTTGACTACTTAGAAGTGCTGAAAAGGCTACGTGAAAAAGTTAGATGAAAATGACCTAAGCCTTTCGCTAACAACTCATGGCTCTTGCATCACAACAATGCACCAGTTCGCACGGCACTGAGGGAGTTTTTATCCAGTAATCAAATAATTGCTTTGGAACACCCACTTTACTCACCTGATCTGGCCCCCAGTGACTTTTTTCTTGACCCGAAGAGAAAGGAAATATTGAAACGAAGACATTTTCATGACATTCAGGACATAAAGGTAATATAATGATGTCTCTGATGACCATTCCAGAAAAAGAGTTTCAAAATGGCTTTGAAGGGTGGGTTAGGCACGGTTGTTCGTGCATAGCTTCCCAAGAGGAATACTTTGAAGGTGACCTTAATGATATTCAGCAATGAGGTATGTAGCAGTTTTTCTAGGATGAATTCTCAAACTTAATTGTTAGATAAGCTGAGACGTTAGCAATAAATAAAGTGTAAAGTCAAAGACTGCATGTGTACTGGGAAGAGATCAGGTGTGGATAGAACATTCTAGGAAGGAGAAACAACACATATGGAAGCCCTGAGATGAAAAAGATGTAGAGGAAGTGAAAGGTCAGTGTGGCTGACATGTAATAAATGAGGTAGGAGGTGGGTGTGAGCAGACAATGGCCTGGAGAGCTTATGTATTTTGTGGCATAAATAGTGGGAAGCCTTTGAAGGTTTTTGAGGAAGGAAATGACATGTTCTAATTTAAGAAGTTTGTTCTGGCTGCTGTGTGACAGCAGGCAAGAGAGGATTGGGAGCCTGTTGTACTGCCCAGGGAGAAGAAGATGGCTTAGACTGGGTGGTGGCAGTAGAGACGTGGAGATGTGTCTGGTGGTGGGGGCAAAAGTATGTACAGGTATGTGGCTTGCTGTTGATCTAGAGAACATTTCTCTCTATTTCTGAACTTGATTTAATCCTAAAACAATTTTAACTTTCTTAATTGACTATAGCATTTAAATTAGTTGCATGTACACATTGGGCATGTTTTCTAGGACAGACACATCGTCATCTCCAACAAGTTTCTACTCAGAACAGGGGCTCTCAATCTTGGCCACATCCTGGACCAATGATAACAGAGTCTGCGGCTGAGACCTAGGCATAGATATATTCTAAAGTTCCTCAAGTGATTTCATGGTGTGCCCAAGATTAAGAACCACTGACTGACTGAGAACATTAGATTGATGATGAGGTGTGACATGTGAGGTTAGAATTAAATCCAACATTCAAAGTTGTAAACAAGGTAGAGAAGGGATACTTCTACTAATGTGAGGTTTGAATGGAACCAATCATTATATTTGCGTTTTTCTAATTAGCTCTACAAGGGAACAATTAAATCATGATTAGCCAAGGACCTTGTATATACTTTATTTCAGCATCTCTTGTCAAATTTATCTGAAACCTTGACCTTTATAAATAAGGGTGAATTCTTAGGCACTGCATGAATCAAAATGTGGGATAATGGGACATGAAAGGTTTCATCTCTAAATCACTGCCAGAGGCCAGAAGTTTTGAGCATATGGTAGCTGCTCAGTGGTAGTTTTTAACAATCAGCCTGCATCCTGTTGCTATGGGAAGATTCCCAGGGCTATACACTTGTTAGCCCTCATGTATCAAATGATTCATGCATACTCTGAATCATTGGTGTATTCCCATCATCCTGTCAATTCTTCAGAAGCTGTTATCTCTGTAAGGGCAGGGAGTATGGTTGATGTATCTTGTTCTTTCCAGCATCAATTTCATGCCTTTCTCTGTTTCCTAAAAGTGCCCTGAGCTTCTCAGCATTATGCAGTGAGCTCTCACTGGTTGCAAGCGTGAGCTGCAATTATTGTAAACCTATCACATATCCTTGGTTGGGAGTTGACACATGACACAAGTCAGATCAATTGGGACCAATAAGACTCAGTTCCAGATCCTTTATTGGAGTTATAGGGGAGTGGACCCTCTTCCTGTCTGGAAGTGAATTGTCAAGAGGAGCTGCTGGTAGCCATTTTGGAACTGCGACAAGAAATCTCTCTGAGAATGGAACCAGTACATAGAAGGCAGGGCTGAATGTTGTGGTGCGAATAATGTATAAAACTTCATTGAAAGCCAGGGCTACCCTGCAACTTGCAGTGATACCTTGTTTGCTGTGGCTCTAGCATGACCATAAACGAGTGAATGGTAAACAAAGGAAAGAGAGCAATGTTGGAAAATAGAAATCATTATTGAGTTTATATAATTGCATAAGAAAGGAATATAATCTAAGAGGCCAAACTCCCATCATTTTTCTAACTCTGAAATCTAAAAATAGCAAAATATGGAATTTCCTTCTGGTGTCTTATAGTGACAAAGGGAACTAAAATGGAAAAGAGCAGTAATAAATCTGGCCATGGGAAGGATGGGAAGCAGCAAATCCTTTTTCCATAACAGTATCGAGGGAAATCTGACTCAGATTTAAGGCATCTAAGTCAATGAATTCCCAACTGAAGTATTTGATTATTTCCTTAGCTTTACAAATAGTTCACCTCATTTAATCACTTTTACCTTAACATAAATTTAAAAATTTTTGTCTATATTTGAATTTCTAAAGTAATATATGAAGAAAGTAAATATGATCATATGTTTCAATATACTAATCAAAAGATAAATATACCTAGTAAATGATCCACATCATAATTTGTTATATAACTTTATTGGAAACTACAAAGATACTTTACATCAGGAATCTATCTCATTTCACAAATAACATATGATTGAGAAGACAGAAAGAAGATCTACCAGTGAATTCTGATGATTAAAAAAAATTTTTTTTAAAAGTTTTATTTTATTGTTTTTGACAGAGACAGATAGAGGAGACAGAGAGAGACAGAAGGAAAGGGGAGAGTCCAGAGCAGTCTCCACAGTTGTATGTCATCAGTTTTCGACATGGTTTTGTTCCACACAGGTGGGTGGGGGCCGTCCAGAGTGGGAAGTTGGGCTGAGGGCCTCCCACATGGGAGGCATGCCCCCTCTGTACCTTGAGCCAGGGGCAAACCCGGGGTGCAGGGGAGAGGAGGCCAGAACTGAACTGGGGGCCTCCTGCATGGGAAACACACCCCAGTTGAGCATATGGGTCCACATGGGCCGGGGTGGGGATTTGATCTTCGGTTTCTGGGGCTGGGAAGCAAGCGCTTAACCTGCTGAGTCATCCCAGCTTCCCTAAATTCTGATGATTTTTATCCAAGGACATATTCAAATATGAGAAAAAGACAAACCACTTTTATAAATGAGAATAAAAGGTAGCATGCATTTGCCAATAGAAAACTTATTTAGTCTCTTTCCAGACAATATGCAATGAAAATTATCTTCATATCTTTTCTTGATTTTTTTCCTCAGTTTTTTTTTTTTTTTACCTGCTCACTATAACATATGAGATTCTAGGCCTACAGGAAGGAGGGAAGCAGAAACAATGATAAAAATGGTAGAGTTTGCAAAGGGGAAAAGGCTTAAGTTTTAATTTTATGCCTTAGAAAGTCAGATCCTGTTGGTGAGCAGGTAACCATTGCTGGTGATGCTGCTTTATAGCTATGTACCAGCTATAGAATATACCCTTGTTGAGGGTTTAAGGAGCCAATGTAATCCTGAGTGTCTGTATTGATAGAACCTCAGTGTATTATTTCAACAGTTACACAGACTTGTGCTTAGTCTTTGCTCTGGTTACTCCATTCTTCACTTCATCTACTACTAAGGGCTAAGAGCCATATGTCTCTTGGTAGCCTCCCCGGTTTTCTTCATTTTTTTCTGATCCCAGACTTGATTTTTCTGCATCCTCTTCCAATTCTGTTTCCAGACCTGTGACCTGGAGCTGGGTAGGAACCCAGGGAATAGTTAAAAGGAATTAATGAGTCTGTTTTTACTAAGGGCTGACTCTAAGGTCTTCTCTTATAAATGTGTAAACAGATTGCAATCTGAATTTGTCAAGCTGAATTTGTCATTTGGAGTATATTCTTCTTTACCCTTCAATGTTTAGGTTTCTAGGCTAGCCCACGATAGCATATAATAAAACTGAATTATTATAAATGTATATAAAAAGCAGCAGAAAGTTTTCTTACTCTACATACTGTTAGAGAAAAACATTGTTAAAAATGTATCTTGAATTTTATTGGTGAAAGAAAAGCTAGGTGAAAGAAATAAGAGGATTAATAATAGGATTAATAACAGGATTAATAATAGCTATAATTCTCTGCATACTTGCCACATAGATACTGTGCTAAGTGCTTTACCTGAATTATCTCATTTAATGTTTCACTTTAATAGATAAGGAAAAAAGAGTCCCAGGTTACATGATTTTTCCGAGAACACACTGGTAAGAAGAGTCAGAGCTGGGAGGAGAATGTAGGTTGGTCTGATTTCAAAGCCCAGGCTTTACCTACTATGTGGATTTTTCAGAGACGTGTGGAAACTTGCCAGGCTCTTGATGTCACTAGCTTGCTATTAACCCCAATTTTTCTAAACACTCAAGGCTTTTTTTTTTTTTTTTTTTTTTTAGGATTTATTTTATTGCTTGAAAGAAGAGATAGAGAAAGAGAGAATGGGGGGTGGCCCAGAGCAGTCTCCATAGTTGTACATCATTAGTTATAACAGAGTTTCATTCCACACAGGTGGATGTGGGTCCACAAGAGGTGGGAACTGAACTAGCAGCCTTCTGCATGGGAGGCAAGAACCCTCGCTGCCATCCTGGCTGTTACCAGTGGTGCCACAGTTCAGCATATGGGCTTGCATGGGCCAGGACTCAATCCCTGGACCTCTCGCCTGTAAGACAAGCATTCAACCTGCTGAGCTTTCCCAGCATCCCTTGATTTTTTTTATTGCATGTTGTGCTTTTAGCTTGCATATGAAATGGGAGAGGAGAGACTAAAAGAGAATATTTTGAAGACCAAGGTGAAAGGCTGAGGTTAGAGATGAGTCGTGAGAAGTAAGAACATGAGGTGAAGGGAGGAGGGGGAAGTGAGCACTTGAGAAGATGATGGGAAACAGACAAGGGCCCTTCCCTGGAGTCCAGCCCAGTCTCCTTGTTTGTTGCAGGTAGAGCTAGGCATTGAGGTGGAGGGAAGTATTGACAAACTTCTAAGCTGGGTCTTTGAAACATTGGCAATCCTTGTACTAACTGTGGGATCTCCTTTGGGTTTATGAAACGGTTATCAATCATCTACTAGTAACATCAGCTTACACAGTTGGTAGATAATAAAACCAGGATGAGAATCCAGGTTTGTATGAATTCAAAGGCTAGACTCTGATGTCTCTGATGATCTGAGCTATTGCATGTGATGGTGGATATCTTCTATGATGTCCCTGCCATTGCTGGTTATGGATTTTATCAGCTTTCCATACTCTTCAGTTTGTAAGCGTTTACCTATGAAGAGATCGTAGTCCCAGGTTTATACACTGCTCTACACTTAGGTCAGATTTGGACAGTTTAAAAAATATATATATTTCTAAATAATACACCTTGTATATTAATGTAGCCAATTGGGTCTTCTACTTCTCTTTTCAGTAAAGTAAAACAATCTTAAACTTTTTTCCATGATCAAATTTACACTGTGATGACTACAAAAGTAAGGCAAAATCATGTTGAAAAACAACAGCACTGAAAGAGTAAGTTGCTTCATTACCTTAACGCGTACAGAGTTCTTTATAACTAAATGGAAACATTTTGGGTTTAGTATTTCCATAGATGTAATTGAGGCGATGAGGAAATATTTTGTTTTTAGTTATTCAGTGACCTGATAGTATATTGTGCTGGATCAGTTCATTATGTATCAATAGTGATAAATTATTTAATTTTGTTCTTTATGTGTTCAATATTATATTTTCTCAGAAAGGGTCAACAGGGGTCAGCTATCACAAATATAAGAATTTTTATATATTTTTATTTATTTATTTTTATTTTTGACAGAGAGAGAGAGAGACAGAGACAGAGACAGAGACAGAGACAGAGAGAGAACTGAACTGGGGGAGCTCCCAGCTCAGCATATGGGTCCGCACGGGCCGGGGCCGGGATTCGATTCCTGGTCCCTGGCGCTGCAAAGTGAGCGCTTAACCCACTGAGCCATCCCCGCTTCCCCAAGAATTTTTAAAGTGAGGAAATCAGGGTGAAAATAAGTCTTATGAAGGAAAAGTTAAGCGAAGGCAAAGAAGATATTATAAAGAGTTCACCATCTAAGCTCCTGCATACTAACTCATGAGAGGTAGACATACATTTGGCCTTAGTTTCCACAGCCACTGTGAAGAGGGTCATAGGAAGACTCACATCTGTATGAGTCCATGTTATAGTTAAGGACACTGATGTGCAAAGCGGCTCACACAGCTAGTAAATGCAGGACATTGTGTTTAAGTTCATGTCTCTCTGACTCCAAGGCTCATGCTGTTTTCAAAAGGCTGGCTGCTTTTGTGGAAACACAAATGCCCACGTGCATGTGGACTCAATCACAGGCAAATATAATGATATCAAAGCTAAGGCTTTAGTTACCTGAAAACTCCTTTACTTGCTGAAAATAATTTTTTATGTAGTTTTAGTTTGGGGGAAATTGATGTCTTTGAGTTTCCTTGCTTTTGAAATTGGGAATGTAATACCTTTGTGTTACTATTGTAAGGATTAGAGATAATGTGTATACATATTGCTAACATAATATTTGAGATTTGACAGGTGTTCAAAAATGGTAGTCACCATTCAGTTCCAAAGCTGCTCATTTTAACTAGACAGCTTCCCTTGGTTAGATAATATCTCTAATAGTTTGACCAATGACAATAATAATAACAATAATTGTTAAAATTTATTGCCTTCTTATAATGTGGCAACAGCAAAGTGCTTTTTCTGAACATGTTGTATATCACATATTTCTCCCCAAAAGCCTATGTCTACCATCGCCACTCACAGATGATGAGACTGAGGATGAGAAGTTAATAGATCCATCTGTTTCAGAAATGAATATTATACATGTTCTGAGTAGGAATAGGTGCTGTCAATCCAGTGATGTCAGTCAGCTGTAGTTCATCTATAAAATATGCTTGTTGTGATGCTACCCTTTTATTATAGCATCACACCAGAGATAGAAGCTTTTATGCAACTATGTAAATGACTACTATTGTCTTGAAAGAGTTATGGCTCTCAGAGCCTAATTCAAAAGAAGATTACCTTTCCAGAGGAGTTCTGTTATTGTGTTTCTCAGGTGTTTTAAGTAGTCATGAGTTAAGCCTTCAAGTGCTGGGGAATTGTTTCATGGCAATACTTTTCAGGATGTCTTTGCCATTTAGGCAAAATATGATGTGAGTCATTGGGTCAGATCCTTTGCTGTATGTCGGAAATACCAGGTTTCATGCCAGCGTGTTGTTCCAAAGAGCAGGAGAACAGGAGGAGCTGGCTGTGGTTCTCATGGGGGGATCCCTCTAGTTGGGAGAACAGTTAACAATGCCATGTGTGTTACTTCAAGACATACGGGGAAGAAATCCTTTTTCTTCCTTGGCTTTTAGAAGGGCTTGTTCAGATTAGGAGTGAGGAGAGATTGAACCTATATTTTTTCATCTTTTTTTTTTTTTTTAAGATTTATTTTATTATTCAGAGAAGGTGAGAGAGAGCAGGAGAGAGAGTGAAAAAAAAGAAGTGGAGGGGAGGGCCCAGAGCAGTCTCCACAGTTGTACATTATTAGTTGTGACATAGTTTCACTCCACACAGGTGGATGTGGGGCTGTGTGAGATGAGAACTGAGCTGGGGGCCTCCTGCATGGAAGGTGAGAACCTTTGCCGCCATCCTGGCTGTAACCAGTGCTCCACAGATCAGCATATGAGGTTTGCATGGGCCCGGACTGGGATTCGATCCCTGGACCTTGGGGTTGCAAGACAAGGGGTCAACCTGTTGAGAGATCTGGGCATCTCAGAAGTTATTTATTTATTTATTTATTTATTTATTTATTTATTTATTTATTTGTTTTTGACACAGAGAGAGAGATAAAGAGACAGAGACAGAGAGAAGGGGGAGGGCCCAGAACAGTCTCCATAGTTGCACATCATTCGTTTTTTCACATAGTTTCATTCCACAGGTGGGAGTGGGGTTGCATAGGGCAGGAACTGGGCCGGGGTCTTCACCTGGGTGAGAACTGAACTGGGGGAACTCCCCAGTTCAGCATATGGGTCCACATGGGCCGGGGCTGGGATTCAATCCTTGGTCCCCGGGGCTGCAAAGTGAGCGCGTAACCCACTGAGCCATCCTGGCTTCCCATCAGAAGTTTTTAAAAATTCATTTTTAGTTTAAATAAAAAATAATTATGAGAAGGTGCAAGTACTATAGTTCTCCATTTAGCTACCCTATCATTTTGAATATTGCTGTGCCTACAATATACATTCCCAGGCCCCTTGGGAACTGGTGGGTTCCTTGTTTGGTGATGTGAATGACATGGCGTGAGCTCTTTATTGATCTGAGATGTAAAACTCAATAAAAAATTAACCTTATTTTAGAATTATCAGTTTTTTATTTACATAAAAATAATGCCTGTAACAAATAATTTTGCCCATTTCATTTTGCATCTCTGAGTTATCTCCCTTGTATAACTAACTATAACATAATTGCTTATATGAGTCTGTTGATAATTATATTTGGATAAGAGCTTATGAAGTTTTTTCACAAAATGGGAATGGGGAAGCTTATTTAAAGAGAACCATGGCAAAGAAACTTACAGCGATTGCTAATGTGTGCTTTTCCATCAGGACCAGACTTCTCAAACTGGGTGTGAGTAACAAGGCACTGAGAGAAAAGGGGTACTTCTTCCTGTAGCATCAACTCCCTCAAAAACAAATTAACACTTTATTTTCACATTAAAGCAAAGAAGGATATGGAAAAGAATGGCAAATTCATAAGAATATTAGAGGTAAAACATGGAACTTCAGAGACATTTTTTAATTGCCATTGCTAGGTATCCTCCCCTCATGGCCATTGCTCCCTCTCCCCACCCCGCTTCCAAGTTGCTCACTTCAACTTCGGGCTTACCACCAAAGGATTACTTTGTAGTCATTTCCACCAAAAGTCATTTCCACACTTGGTAGAAACATTTGAGAGGTAATTCTACCATGACCCTTTAATTCACTTGGGGGTAATGTGGTCTTTAAAAGTGGTATTCTTATACCATTTATTTTATTTTTATTATTATTTTTTATTGTTTGAGAGAAGAAGAGAGAGAGAGAGAGAGAGAGAAGGGAGGAGGGTCCAGAGTAGTCTCCATACTTGTAAATCATTAGTTGTGACATGGTTTTATTCCACACAGGTGGATGTGGATCTGTGTGGGGCAGAAACGGAACCAGGGGCCTCCCACATGGGAGGTAAGAACATTTATCGCCTTCCTGGTGGTAACCAGTGGTCCACAGTTCAGCATGGGTTTGCATGGGCCGGGGGCCAGAAAGCAAACTCCAGACTTTGCGATTGCAAGGCAATTGCTCAACCTCTGAGCTGTGGGTTTGTTTTTCTTGATAGTTTGTGCTGGGCATTGATCATCTGCTTACTCCCTCACTGCTTCTGCCATGTGTTCAGTGTAAATATTCCAGTATCTTTCTATTTACTCACTATTTCTCTTCTGCTGCCTGGAACCCTCCACATCTCCAGCCATATACCGGTAATACTTTTTCCCCTCTGAGGTCAATCAACCAGCAAATATTTGTTATATTGTTGCAGTAGTAGGCTTTGCAGAAATTAAATGATGATTTCTAGAGGAATGGGGAAGATTGCAACTCAAATTGCTCCACATAGCAACTAATATAGTAATATTTTATGCCAAAAATGAATGGTTTTGATGATAATAATAAATACATATTGCAGAAAGGGATGGGATCTTTACTTTCTTTTAAACACAGCCGCACTTAGACTATTCTAGAAAGAGTATGTTCACATACCCTTAATATTAAATCATTTTGTGTTTTTGTTTAACCATGCATTACCTCCTAG
Organism: Craseonycteris thonglongyai; assembly: GCA_004027555.1. Classification (NCBI taxonomy): domain Eukaryota; kingdom Metazoa; phylum Chordata; class Mammalia; order Chiroptera; family Craseonycteridae; genus Craseonycteris; species Craseonycteris thonglongyai. The sequence continues at coordinate 20,580 of PVKE010026563.1, forward strand.
CCTTTGTTTCTTCCTATAGCCAAATACAACTCCTTTAGGGTATTCTCAATGGCCCTATTTTCAATATTATAAATTATTCACTTTATCATTCTACTATACTTTCAGAATGCTTACTGTACAGAATAAAATATAAAAATTCTGTGACACTTTATAAAGAAAATACAAGTCAGGGTCATTGCCCCTGAGGGCTGGAAATAATGACATTCAGATAGCCACAAAGGTTACGGTATTTTAGTTCTTTAGAATTTCATCTCTCATCCTTTAGCATAGAGCTGACTTGCTTTATAGCCACTCCTTTCACTGCCCTTAATTCCAAAAAATATCACACACAGAGAGGCAAAGAAACTTTCCTTCCTCTACTCATCTTGAGAGAAGTCTGCTTTCTTGTAGTATCTCCATCCTGCAAGTTGACAGCAGTGACCATCACGGAATTACAGCGAGGGCACTTGATCTGACTCTCTTAATCCCTGAAGTAGAGGAGGGCCCTTAACAGGGCCAGTAGGTCAGTCAAGTAAGGTTCTGACAACTAAATTTGCAGTTTGGTCAAAGCAACTTTCAGAAACAACTTGAAGCTATTGTAATTTCCCCAAGGAGTCAGTAAAAGTATTTGGACTGCTGACTTCTAGTTTTCTTAGAATGGCATGGGAACCACAGAAATTATGTGAGCCTTCCTCAAAGTTTCTCTTGTAACACAGGTCAGATTTGTTGGATGAACTCTTATTTCTATTTCTACTTTAAATGATTTGTTGTTGTTTCAAACAAGTTATGATCAGCAGTGTGTAATGACCTAGAAAGACCATGGGCTGGGTTTGGGCTCCTGTATTCTTAGGCTGTTGAGGCAGTGTGGTTTTAGGGTTCTGAGCAGGGGGTACAGTATCACCTCTGCTTGCTTGCTCTTGCACAATGTGACCATGGGCACACTTTGTTTTAGATTTATCTGTATTGTTTTTGTCAGAGAGAGAAAGAGAGAGAGAGAGAGAGAGAGACAGAGAGACAGAGAGAAGGGGGAGGGCCCAGAACAATCTCCATAGTTGCACATCTTTGGTTTTTCCACATAGTTTCATTACACAGGTGGGTGCGGGGCTGCACAGGGCAGGAACTGGGCCAGGGTCTCAACCTGGTGAGAACTGAACTAGGGGAATTCCCCAGTTCAGCATATGGGTCCACACGGGCCGGGGCTGGGACTCGATGCCTGGTCCCCAAGATCACAAAGTGAGCACTTAACCCACTGAGCCATCCCAGCTTTCCCATGGGCACATTTCTTAATTGTGTTGTATTTTCCTCATTTCCAGAAATGGAGAAATCACAGTTACCTGCCAGAATCACCATGAAAATGTAGTGATAGATAGGAATATCCTTGTCACAGTTCCTGAAGCATGAGCAATGTGCTTTAAACTACAGGCTAACTGTACTATCATTCTTCCTTTCTTATTTATTTATTTATTTATTTATTTATTGTTAAATTTAATGGGGTGACATAGGTTGGCCACAATTAGATAGTTTCCAGATGTACAAGTCCACATCACATCACTCATGCATTGTATTATATGCCCACCACCCAGAATCAGCTCCCCTTCCATCACCATATATCCGGTGCCCACTCCC